>RJWH01011825.1:0-10729 GCA_004363575.1 Solenodon paradoxus | reverse complement strand
CCCCTGGACCCTGCCCCATCACACCTGCTCCTCCCCGCTTCTACACTGACATCCTTCCCAGAGACCCACTCCAGCCTCCCGGGTGTGGTGATATCCAACCACCAGCTGGATGAGCTCCACCCCACCGTGTACGGAGCCGTCACACGCAGGACACGAGGGCTGGGAGGGCTCAGGGAAGCTCCCGTCACCCACTGCCTTACATAGCCATGTTTGAAATGACACGTTCAGAGCAGGCCAGTGTCTCGTTCCCTGGGCAGCCATAACAAATGATCACAAGCAGGACATTCATTCTTTCCGGTGGGTTCAGGGATTCCATGTCAAGGGGTCTTAGGGCAGCTCCTTCAGCTGAGTGAATGAGTGAGTGAGTGAACGAGTGAATGAGTGTATGAGTGAGTGAGTGAGTGTATGAGTGGGTGAGTGAGTGGGTGAGTGTATGAGAGAGTGTATGAGTGAGTGAATGAGTGAGTGAGTGGGTAAGTGAGTGTATGAGTGGGTGAGTGAGTATATGAGTGGGTGAGTGAGTGTATGAGTGAGTGAGTGTATGAGTGAGTGAGTGAGTGGGTGAGTGAGTGGGCAAGTGAGTGTATGAGTGGGTGAGTGAGTGTATGAGTGAGTGAGTGAGTGTATGAGTGAGTGAGTGAGTGAGTGGGTGAGTGAACACTCAGAGAAACAGCAGCTCATCAGAGGCAGAGTCCCATTTGGAACCCAGCTCTGATGTGACAAGTCCACTCCCTGGCTGACCCCCAGAGCTCTGGCAGAAGGATCGCCCTGGATCCCTCTTTTTGGTGGAGATGGACTTTCACACCCAGGTGAGGTGTAGAGGAGGCCCCAGCCCAGCAGAAGCCCCCGGCCCCTGAATTGTCTCTGCAGAAAGTGCAGTGAGGCTGGCCGTCCCCTGCTCCCACCCCATCCAGGCCAGGCTGACAGCGCGACCAGCTGACACGAGGGAGACCAGGCTGGGTGAGGGACCCGTCTCCGGGCAGCTCAGCGGCCGAGCCTGGGGGCCTTGGGTACCCGTCTCCTGCACGGACCAGACTTGCCTCTGCACCTCCTGCAGACTCGGCTGAGGGGCCCCGGCCTGGCCGGGTTCTGCCTGACAGGGCCACCCGGGATCAGCAAAGCCCCCACCCCATCACTTACATCCCACAGTGGGCAGGATACTCTTGAAGTCGTCCTTCACGTAGCGGAGAGCCAGGCTGGACTTGCCCACTGCCCCGCTGCCCAGGAGGACCAGCTTGGACGCGCGGGGCTGTCCGGGGGCTGCCTGCGCCATGCCCTGCAAAGACACGGGAGTCTGAAGGAGGCTGAGCGACCCAGGCCGTAGTCTGAGCCGGCTGTCCCCCGGGCGCAGCGTCTGCTGGACGCAGGCAGCCTGAGCTGCAGGGCTCCCCAGCGAAGGTGCCCCTCCGCTCGCACCCCACTGCCTCATCTGGGAAGCGGGGTGCACGAGGGCCGTGTGCAGGTCTGTGACAGGACGAGCCGGACTGCGCTTGCGAAGTGTGGGAGGGGCCCGGCGGGCGGCAGGATGACCGCTGTGTCACGACATGGCCCTCCGCCCGCTGCTCTCCTCACGCCCGCTCTTCCCCCAGGAGCCGCCGAAGCCCCAGAGGGCCCCCTGGGTAAAGGTGGTTTTTCAGAAGCCCCGTCTGGGAAGTTATTTCCAGGACCTGAGACACCGTCCTTCCCGCGAGACCGGCGGCCAGCGGCCTCCTGCGCTCGTCCTGTCTCCATCACCAAGCTTCTCAAGAGAGAGGCTCCCTCCCACAAGTGGCCGTGCCCACCACAGGGCAGCCCTGGGGGCGCTGCCTCCACAGAGGGGCCCCACGGACGAAGGGAAGGGAAGGAATAGAAGAGGAAAAGGGAAACGTGAGATCAGTCAGCAGCAGACCATGTTTCTCGGCCCTGGTCCTCTCAGCCCTGCAGCCGGGGAGGGACGGATGGAGCAGCGATCAGAGCCTCAGAAGCCATGAGCCTACTGTGAACAGAGTGACGGTGAAGTGACAGCGAAGTCCCAGGGTCTGGCCGAGAGCTGGAGGGCCCTCTGTCCCCAGGTGCGGGAAGGACTCAACATGGCAGAGCCTGCTGGAAAGCGCCTCTGAGACCCCATCTTTGTCAGGCGACTCGATTCCATCAGGTGTGAGGGCTAATGCAGGAGGTTGCAGAGGAGAATTCAAAAGAAGAAAGTATTGGGAGCTTCCCGGCCTGTTGTTCTAAAGCCCCCGGGTGGCCGCTGTCTGCCAGGCGAGGACTGAGGACAGCAGCTGGGATGTCCTTTCCTGGGGACCGGGAACAGCACCCTGCACGTGTCAGGTCTCGGTGAAAACCTGAGCAGTGAACGTGTGAGTGAGGGACGAAAGGCGTGAGCCAGCGGGCATTAAGGAAGCACAGGGAAAGGCACGGGGTCCTGCAGATGGCCACGCTCTGGAGTCTTTGCCTGACCTGGAGTAACTTCTGGGGCAGAGCATCAGTGACTTGGGTGAAAGTCTGCCGGGGGCTCCGGGAGCAGGTGCCGGGTCAGCAGCCTGGCCTGCTCTGTCCTGCCAGGGCACCCCACAGCCTCTGCACCCCACGGCCCGGAAACTGACCCACGGGGACAAGCGGGAAGCCCAAGAGATCCGCTGACCTCCAGGAGGAAGGTGTGCGGCCCTCCGACGGCAGCCAGAGCCTCGAATTCTGGAGGAAGGCCCAGAAAATGAGAGAAGCTGCCTCTCAAAGTTCTCACACATCCAGGGGTGGTCCATCAACTGCCTCCTAAGGAGCATCCCTTCCTTCCCTCGGTGGCGATCCGCCCTGTCCGGGGAATGCTGACTTCCCTCTGGCCACAGCCACCTCTCTGGTCCCTGTCCCCTCGCAGCCTCCCCGCAGATGCAGTCAGTGAGACGGACAGGCGTCTGTGCACCGCTGTGCCTCTTCGCCACCAAAATCACTCTGCTCTTAACTCTACCTTAATCCAGAGAATTGGTTTTCAAGGCCGTCTCTCCCTAGAGCTTGAACAGTTTACTGCACGGCAGTGGAATAGAACACGAATTGTTACATTAATAACCACACTATTTGTCATCACTAGTGTAATACAAGCACACTCTGTGATGCCGATTATACTGCGGGCTGATAGCGTGTCTGTCATATGCTGTCCCATGTCACAGGTGACCAGACAGGGCAAACGGTCTCACTGGCTGGGGTCGCACATGAGACAGACGAAAGGTGACATTGAGCGGGGGGTAAATGCTCAGTGTAACTGGGCAGACACACAGGTTCTGCAGCTGGCTTCTCCAGGTCAAAACCTGGAAGCTGACCCGCAGTGACAGGCGTCTGCGTGACCAGGGAGGATAGAGCGCCTCCCGCAGACCAAGAAAAGCAGAAAGTGATAAGCTTCGAAGTCCCTCCCCCGCACAGTTGCTCAAATGAGCTGGAGCAGAGTGACTGAGCCTCGAGGACAGGTCACCCCAGGGGTGCAGAGTGGGACCCCGGTCCAGCCCGGACGACACCCAGCCTCCTATCAAGACTGAGCAAGCGGCCTCAGGCCCTGGCACCCCACACGTCTGGGGTCCTGCAGCTCCTGAGCAAACGCGGGGTTCAAAGCCAGAGCAGGCTGCCTGCATGTCCCTTCTCGGTCACTAGCACTGCGTCAGCCCCTGCAGGGTGACTGGAGACAGTGGTGGCCAGGAGCTGCCCAAGGCAGCGGCCGCCTGTACTCAGACAAGGCAGTCGGCACTGGCGCGAGCCCAAACTTAAAATCCGCCTTCTTTTCTGCCAAACCCAGAGAAGCAGACCCGAGAGGCGGCGGCCAGGACGTAGGGCTGGAGGAAAGGGGAGAGGGTGGTCACTGCGCGACACTCAGGGTTCTAAGAGGGACAGGTTCTAGGGTCACGTCGGTGTGAGGACCGCGGCTCACAGCACTCTGGTGCATGCTTGAAAGAGTAGATATTCGATGCTTTCACCAGAAAAGAAAGGTGATTATGCGGCAGGAGGTGTTAGGGCTGCTGACTTTGCTGCTATCTCTTTGCAACATTAAATGTATCAAATCAAGGTGGCCTGAGCCTTATCCTTACGGACGCTGTCAGTCAGGGAGAAACGCTTTCGCTCCACCTGAGCCGTGAGAGCCACCCCGGGCGAACCCCTATTTCTTTGCCAGAAGTAGCTAAGGCCCCGCTCAGAAGTCATTCCATTCATCATGCTGTCATTTTACATGAAGTTCTGTGCACCTACAGCAATGTATTTTCAAATGTTTAAATATCTTCAAGGTTTCTCTGCTGCCTATTCACACAGATTAATGCAACTTTCAGGTCAAAAAAATCTTTAGCCCAAAACATCTCGGAATTAGCCAAAGCAGATAGAATGGATGAATGAGAGGTTATGAGGACTGCCATCCAGTGTGATATTTGGCAAAGTGACATCTCTTTGCTTAAAAGTGTGATTCTATTATAAACATAAAGATGCATTTGTCAGCATGAAAAAAACTGAATTGCTCATCATCCCATACCTCCACTATCACTAGAAACAGTATTTTGCCTACTTTCTTCTAGCTTTTCCTGATGAATCTCACAAATAAACAATCATTTTAACATAATTTTGTCTTTCCTACTTCAGTAAAAGACTTGACCCACATCAAAAGCAGCTTTCCGCGTCGCTGTCTTCACGCGCCTGCACGCGTTCAGCGCGTCTCAGGCCGTGCAGCCTCCCACGGCTGTTCCAGCTTGCCGAGCCGTCTCCCACTCCTGCTTCGTCCATCGTCAGAGACTGCGGCCAGCGTCCCAGGTGCATCTTCTGTGTGACCGCCTGCCGTGACCTCTCCTGGCGTCCTGCCCAGAGCAGACACTGAAAAGGTGACTGGGGGCCGCCTCTAGAGTTCCTTCGAGATGGGTCATCAGAAGACTCGAAACAAGATGCTCTTGGGACCGCTGTCTTCGTGAGCTGGGCCGACAGCGACACCTTCTCTGCACACCTTCTTGGGGCCGTTTTGCCTCTGACATGCTGGTCTTTTTTCCACCAGAAGAAAAGAGGCAGGAGGACCCAGACGCACCTGGGGGACGGCCCGCCTGCTGACTGCGTCCATGGAGCCCCAGGCTCACCTTCCACGGGCACCTGGGGACGGCGGTCACTGTCCATCGTCCTGAGCACCTGCCCTCCTGGGATGGAGCCCCCCAAAGGCCCCTCTCCATGGCCAGTGGTGGCTTCCGAGGTTTTAGCTGGAATTTTTCCAGCTTTTTCACTGTTGAAATAGGAAACTCCTTCCAGGGACCTGACTATGAGACACCGCGATCCAAACCAGGCACCTCAGATGGAGCATGAGCTGCTCACCCGGCACTTCGCCCTTCTGACGATGTGCGTGCGGGCATGTGCTCACACACACTCACACACTCAGAGAGAGACACATACCTGCACATACACAGAGACACTCACTCACAGACACACAGACACGCAACTCTGCAAAGTGCACAGAAGTTTGAAGAAGGACTCACCCTGTCCCAGGCCGGGTCACTGCTAAGGCGCCCGAGAGCCTGCCATCACTGGGTGCTACAGAGACCAATGGTGTCCCCTCCTCCCTCCTTCTGGGCTGGGGAAAGGTCCCCAACAGCCGCTGGGGTGGTGGCAGTGGCAGGACAGGCACAGGCCCCGCTTGGCAGGAACAGGCAGGAGGCGGAGCCCTGCCCCACCCCAAGGCCGGGTTCCTGGGCAAGGTCCCCAGGTCCTGTGACACGGGGGTAGGGCCGCATGGAGGCTGGGCACGCTGCAGGCTCTGTGGGCACCTGGGCACTGGCTGGAAGTGTCCCTCCTTGTCCGGGGCCCCAGGGCAGCACGAACTGCTAGCTCCTTCCTGGGAGCCCTGGGGGAAGGCTGCTGTAAGGCCAGCCCAGAAGACGAGGGAGCTGGGGTCACAGAGCCACCGTCCTCACACAGCTGGGAGCTGGAACCGAGGCCACCAGGGCTGGCCAGGGGCCAGAGGACAAGCCCTGGAGGGTGGGGCTTCCTAGAATCCTTGCCCACCAGCCTTGTCTCTCCGGCCCTGAACTCCGTCCTCACTGACTGCCTCCTGAGGGCCTGGGGGGCCCGGGGGCGTGCTCCCACTCCTCCAGCGACTTCTCCCCACAGCAGTCACGGGCTGCAGCCACGCAGCATTGCCCGGGCTGAGCAGGCGGGCTGGGCTCCGGGCACGCTGGAAGGCGGAGATTCGCCCCGTGACAGTCTCTGCACCGTATGTGTGCAGGAGCCCCTGCCCTCACTCACATCTCCCTTCGGCCAGGGGGGCCTCCCTGCCCACCATTCCTGGGGGTGCAGCCCTCTCTGTCTTTTGAATGGGTCCTCATGCCCCATCTGCTCTCCCCGACGCAGCCGAGGGCCTAGACGACAGTGCGCAGCTCCCCTGTAGCCATGTGGCCGAGGGGCAGGCTTTGAACACTACAAATGTCCCACTGGTAACACGAAGGGTACCCTGGGTCACCCCATCCACCCGCCAGCAGGGCGGGGCCAGTAGACACCAGTTTTATGACGGGACGCAGGGACGCAGCTGCATCTCACGTCCGCGGGGTGCCTGTGCCGGCAGCGGACAAGGTGGACATGAGGTGGGAAGCCGACCCCTTCAGGGACGTCCCTTAGCTCCACGGGGCTCCCAGGCGGCGGCAGAGGACAGGTGGGGAGAGCGGTTTCCCCGCCAGATGGCGAGAGGTCCAGAGCACGCTGGCCGAGTGGGCTCAGCAGAGCAGAGGCTGCTGGAAGCGCCGCTCACCCGGGCACAGCGGTCGGCCCTGGACTCAGTGTCAGGCTCACAGATGTGACCAGGGAGGGTGCAGAGGCCTTGGAGGACTCAGGCTCCAGTCGAAGCACAGTCGATGGCTGTGGGATGACAGACGGGCTCAGGGGGTGACTGGGCAGAATGCCGACCACACGCCCCTGTCAGACGCCAAAACCCATCGCGGAGAGACGCGAGAAGAGGGCCTCAGAGGGTGCCCCTGAACCCTCACATTTCTGCAGGAGCAGCTGTTTGGACTGAACTTCGGGAAACAACACCCTGACTTCCCAGGAGAAAGAAGAGGCTGATGGAGACGGTCCAGTTAGTGAGCATGAGATGACACTACATAAAGAAATTCCGCGTCGTCTGTGCCCAAGCCTGCTACTTGGCCAGGCCCCCTGAGAGGCACCGTCCGTGCACACGCCCCCTTCGGAAGGAAATGCAGGCCCGGGGTTGTGAGTAGGCCCCGGGATCCCTGCTCCAGCCTCCGCAGGGTCTGGGTGTCTGCTCCTGCACAGCCGCTGCTCGGGGTCCTTTGGGGACTCTCCACCCTTCCGCCCTCCCAAGGTCACTGGACAAACATTTCTGAGATTTTCGAAGTCTTTATCAGTGTTGCAGCAGACACCGCCGCCCACATCCACAGCCGGCTGCTCCGAGGAGGAGACCCCACGTGCCTCCCACCATTGCTACGCCCTCTTCCTGCAGCTATGTAGGGTGATGGCTGACCTCGCGCTGGGGTGCGGGGTGGAGGCGCCTGCCGTCCTTCCAGAACTAGTTTGAGGTGCGCTTGATAGAGATCTAACATTCAGGTCAGCCGAAAGGTTCTTATCTCTGAGGCCTTTGAGATAAGCTGGCTGGGAGCTGGAAGCCTAGCCCGCCCTTATCTCAGTGGAAAATTCCAGCAAAGGATTCTGACACCAAGGCACATTCCTCAGCTCTCCATCAGTCTGGGCTAGGCGGCTGGCCAGGCCGGGCAGGGAGAGGGGTCCAAAGTCCTGCCCTGGGGCGCTCGGGCTGGCACGGCAGAATCCGTGCTGTGCAGTGAAAGGCGGCACTGTCCCTGAGTGTTCCTGAAGGGGCGGCGGACCTGGACAGAAGGGACGGGACGGCTCACTTGGCCAGAGGGGAGGGGCAGGGACAGGAGAATGCTAACTGGCTGATGGACTGGGCCAGACACCGGCCCAGGGACCGGGACAGGGAGGGTTTCTGAGTCCCGAGGCAGAATGAGCTCAGGGCGAGACCTGAAGTGACATGCTGGGGGACGCTGGGGGACAGTGAGTGGGAATCTGGGGTGGAGAAGTCTTGTCCAATTCCCTGAAGACTAGAAACATAGCCAAAGGAAAGCAGCTACCGTTCCCACGCGTCTGCTGTGCCAGGCCCGTGTCCCGGACGGGGCTGTCGAGCCTCAGCGGATCTCCCAGCACGCACAGCCCCTGCTGGGCGAGAAGTGCACCCCGATCCCCCTGCCCCCAGATCATGCCCCCAGGTCCCTTGCTGTATTTTTCTGGACAATGTTACAACTCACATACTCTGACTTCACTTACTAATTACCGCTGTCTCCCCGACTAGAACAGTGGTCCCTAAGGGCAGGGATTTTTAACTGTTTTGCTCATTGTTATAATCCCCAGGCTCTAAGCAAAGCCTGGAGCTGGGTAATTATTTGTAGGACAAATTCTGGACGTCAGCCACAGAGAAAATTATAGCTATATGATTTCTCCAGACTCTCCTGAATCAAGCCAATTCCTTCATGAACCCGATGTGAAGGACTCCTAGAGTCTAAGAAAAATGTTCTGGAAACAGGAAGACTCATTTCTAAAGTCAGAACTAGTATACTTAGTGGAAAGGCAGTAGGAATATTCTAATTAAAAAGGTGACTAAGCAAGTTTTCCTTGTAATGCTTTTCCTTTTAACCCCTTTTACGTCCTTATGTTATTGTTGGGCACTGGCATTATATGTCCTTCCTCACACACAGTAACAAAACCAGAATCTAAGATGAAAAAAGAAGAAATTAGTATTAGGATCAATGTCACTATGTGTGAATAATTGCATGCTTAGCAAATCCAAATAAAGGCAATTGCAATTTGCAAATTGCAATCGTTAAAGATGAAGATGTATAATGTAACCAGTAAAATGAGTTCAACAAACAATGACTGGCGGGAGACACAGGAATACTTGGAAAATCTTAATGCTGTTCCAGAAAGAGACCAGAAGCTGACCCTCTCCCTGTGGAGAGTATGAATCACCCCTTCACTCAGATTTCTGATCAAACAGATCGCAACCTGTCTCAAACAAGGGCTGCGTAGCCTGACTTGAGAACTATGCCTCCTTTCTTGTCTCGGCGGGGAAATGCTTTAACTTGCAAGTTTACCACTTAGAAATACGTGTTTTGAGCACAGCCTGCAAGGAGGTTGGAATTATTTGTGTAAACATACCCCCAGCTTCCCCTCCTCCATCTTCTGCAGGATCTCCCTCTGCCTATTTGGCTCCCTCCCGTCTCCCTGCCTGCCACCTGGAACTTTCTGTGAAGGAGACCAGCCTGACTCCAGTGCTCAGGGGCTGACTTGGGGTGGTGGGGGGCCGGGTTGGAGGGAAGGAGGAGAAAGGCTCCATGCACCTGTCAGCTTTCTGTCCGTACTTCACTTAGCCTGCCAGTGCCTTTATGATTAATGTGTATCTCCTGCCAATAGTATTCAAGGTTGAGTGTTGATCGTGTATCCCATCTGCCAGTGGAAAGAATCTGTTCCATTTATCTTTAACGTAATTATTGCCATAGCTCTTAGTAAACTGACCGTCTTGGTGCTTCGTTTCTGTTTTTCCCTCTAGTCTTTGCTCCTCCTTTCCTTCCCCACTCGATGTAACCGAGAGCTTTTAGCTCCATTCTAGTTCCTGTACTGCCCTCTTAAGTTTATTGTAACAGAGTTTTCGGTTCTAGATTTCCATTTGGTCAATCTTCAGCATTTCTAACTCTTATCACTCTTTCACCCCACTTTATGCCTCTTTCATAGGGACCGTGTGTATTTTCATCTCCTTTTGTGTTCATCCTAACATCTGGTTAGTGTCTGGGCCTGCTTAATTTTTCTTTTACTGTTTGGTTCTTGACCAGGATTCACGGGTTTCTTCACAAGCCCAGGCACTTTTACTGTGCGTTGGATTTGGAGCATGCAGATGCTGTGAGAGGTGCCCTGCAGAGATGCTGGTTCTTTTCCTTCGAACAGAGACGAGCTGGTTCTCAGTCAGTCAAATCGCTGGTGGGACACCTTGAACTTCTGGGGACTTTGCTTTATCCTGTGTTTTCAGGTGGGAACTATTTAGGTTTGTCATTAATCCCAGCAAGACACCTGCCCTAGAACACAGGTTTACTTCTAATCTTAGACCCTCCTGGCATTTCAGTGGGACCCTGGGGGCATCTACCAAGTATCTATTTGACAGAAGACAGTAAACGCCTGTTTTTTCAGGAATTTTTTTAGTTCTCCCTTCTACTCTCAGTTCTGCCAGTCACCCACTCACCCTTCACCCCTTGAGACAATCTCCCATTTATACGCTGACCCTGTGCAGGGCAGCCAGGTCCAGGGAAAGAGCCAGGTCATGAGGCAAGCAGGCCTGGTTTCAAACCCGGGGTCCCACACTACTGGTCTATGACCTCGGTCAAATTATCTCCTCTCTATACCTCAGCTTCCCCTTCATTCAAGAGAACAAATTGTTGTTTTTTTTTTTAAGGATCTTGTGGAGATTAAAGACAATAAAGGTAAAGCACAAGGTATTTGAGAGGTAAGTGTATGAAAGGTAATATTTCTTCCTACTAGTCATCACCATCACCACCATCATCACCACCAGCATCATCATCATCATCACACCATCACCACCATCATCACCATCACCACTATCACCATCATCATCACCACCATCACTATCATCATCATCATCACACCATCACCACCATCATCAGCATCACCACCATCATCACCACCATCACCATCATCATCACACCATCACCACCATCTT
>RJWH01011824.1:0-10746 GCA_004363575.1 Solenodon paradoxus | reverse complement strand
ACCGCTATTTAAAAAAATGTGAGGGTAAAGATATTTTCAGACAAAATGAAATATATATGTATAGATATGATGGGAAATTCTTCAGTAATCCAAACTAAAATCTTATTGACTAAACAAAAGAAAGCAAAATGGGTATTGTTGGACTACTTCATCTGAAACTTACAGAATATATATTCTTCTTAAATTCATATGGAATATTAAGATAGTTTGCATTCTCGGCCATGAAAACGTGTGCATATATGAAAAGAATTGGAATTATTTCGCTCATCTGTTTACAATATTGCAAATTCACCACCATTTCAGTTATTCCTTCACTTTAGAATTAATCCCTTCCACCTTGTTTGTCACCACCTCCTCCTATGAGTTTCTCAAACATGCTTCTTCTGATTCTTCCACCAGTAATATTTTAATCCACTTTATTGGTGTCATATCTGATGGCAGTCAAGACTCAGGTATCATTTACTCTTATACTAAATTGATTTCTTACACTCTATTTCTTTGGGTGGAAAGTATAAAGTCTTCTCCACCTACAGCTCTCACATTCCAGTATTATTTTTAAATTCAGGAAGCAGGCCTTGGGAGTGTACCTTAGTCAACTGTCTCCCATTTTCACAGGGAGGGTACATGGGTTTCAGTGGTATAGCTTGTGGTCATCCCATGCTGAACCCCTCTATCTACAGGGACATCAAAGGGCCTCTTGTGGAGGCCTCGGAATAACAATGTGATCTCATTGCTTTGGTCATTTTTGTCTGAGGATTAGAAATGATAGCAAAAACAAATGTCTGGTATTGGTAAGCATACATCCTTATAGTTCTTATTGTTTTTGTTACTCTTGATGTACCACATTAAATATTGCTTATTTTGGTGAGCTCTGGTGGAGTAGTGATTGGATTCACTGCCTCTGGCCAACACAAACTACATGCATTCCTGGGGTCTGGGTTCATGTACTGGGACCAGGGGAAGAGCCAAGAAAAACAACTAAATAAAATAAATGAAAATGCTTCTCCCTTTCTTCTCTTCCTTCTTGCCTGTCACCCTACTCACTTTCATTTCTGCCTGCACTGTGCTTTAACAAAATTTTGCTTATTTTGGCACAGCTGCCATATCAGTGAGGGAGAATCCTGGCAGTATATAAAAATACTGCACAGCTGAATTGCATTGCACCTATGGAATCTTCTGTATTTCTCACTGATTACCCTGGCATACTGTAGAAATGGGCAACTCTCCTTTTTTTTACTATAAATACCATGCTCAACCCTATTCATGGAGCATGTTTTTCATCCATAAAACTATAGCATCAATTAAATCTATTGAAAAACATGCCCTCAATCATACAGAAAACTGGGCAACTTGAAAAATTCACCTGCCTGAGACCAATATCAGAGATTCAGATTAAAAGAAATTATTGAGTTAATTTTTATTTACAAAATAATATAAGCCCATATTGATATGTTCATAAGTCAGATATATGACTACACATGACACTAACCACCAAATTGTTAAAAGTACTATACCACTGTCCATCGGGTTCCACCACCAGTGCTCCTACCCGTGACCTCTTTTCCTACTGGTAACCTAACTCTATCATCAGTGTTCAAATGTTGGTTTTCTTTAGTCTGTCCTCTGCTTTGTTGCCTTATATTCCATATATGAGTGAGATCATCTAGTATTTTTCTTCTTCTGAATTATTTAACTTAGAATAATTCTCTCAAGTTCCATCCATGTTATTGTAAATGACAGGGTTTCACCTTAAGGGCTATATCCCATTGTGTATATATGTTACATGTATGTATATATGTGTTTGTGTGTGTATATATATATATATTCTTGGCTATTATAAATAATGCGATAAACATGCATGTATCTGTGAAAATTTGTGTTTTGTGGGTAAATACCCAGAAGTGGGATCATGGAATCACATGAAATTTCCATTCTCATTTTTTGAGGAATCTCCATGATGCTTCCCATAAAGCTTGGGCCCACACACATTCCCACCAATAGCGTAAAAAGGTTTCTTTATCTCCACATCCTCACCAATACTTGGTGTTTTCAAAATTTTGGTTAAAAGCCACTATAGATTAAGATTTTATTGGACTAGAGTTTGTCATAAGCACAAAAAGTTTAAATTTGTTATTGCTATGATGGCTAAGTACCACATAGCCAACTAAATTATGTCTAATGTGCAGCCATGGCAGAGAACACTTGAACTTTGTTTTACATCTCATTTAAAGATGACTAGTATGTCATTGGTCCTTTACTATTAATGATCAGATCTTGAAGATTTTAAAGTGACCAAAATTCATAAAAGAGAAGATATGAAAGAAGTTGCTCTAGCAATACTCAATGTGATAATTTTCAATAAGCCTGGTAAATTTTTTCATATATATTCTCCCTCTATGCTATAGAGCTGGTCATATGTGCTGGATATTAAGCTCTTGTTTTCTGATTCACTCTTTTCATTCTATAGTTTAGATGCTTGGGTAATAAGGATATTTTTACTTTCCACCTGCCTGCATTTCAAATTCTTGTAGTAGTAATCAACAAAAGTTATCACCCCCTAATAAGACCAAAACTTTCATCTGTACCCCTGTGCCTTTGTTGTGGTCATTACTTTCTGGAATTAACTTTTATATGACCACATTTTTTCATGTATGTCTTTTATATTTCAATATATTTCTAAGCAATAACTTTTTTTAGAACAGGAAAGGTGCAGACGGGAATGAAGGAGAGTAGACAGGCGCGCAGGAACAGAGACGAGAAAGACGAATTTTTTTTAGCTGTTCATTTTGGTTGTTCCCCTTGATCTCAGGACTCACACCTGGGTCCTTGGGCTGTATGTGGACTATGTCTTGTTGCCTTATCTGCTATACTACCAGGTTGTGTCTTTAATGAATTGTTTCTACTGTTATTTTATTCAAAGCATGTAGTATGGTTTCTCTTTTTTGATTTAACTCTGAAGCAGAAATCATAAGATGAATAATAAATGCAAATTGTGATGTGTACGAATGGCAGAGAGAATTTGGGAGATGCCACATGTGCAGTTGCAGGAGTGTAAAGAATGGTTGCAGAAAGAGAGGTGAGCTTTGAGACAACTTAGAAGGCTTGGGCAGTAGGAAAAATCTACTACTAAACAAGAGTCATTTATTGGTGGGATAAGTGATCTGCTATGAGTGCAATTTTCAAATCTGAGTTGTAGAAAACATAATTTCAGGACACAACTCTTTCTTGTCCCTAGTCTTTGAATTTGCTTCAGCTTCTTCATTCTTGTAATTGATCCCCTCTTGATCTAAGGGAGTCATAGAGTCAGGGTGCTTGGTTCCATTTTTAGGAAATGGTTAAAATGTATACTTAGAGGTGTGTCTTAGTGGCCAGAGGTTAGGTCAATCGCCTCTGAAGGAGCAAGCCACATACTCCTTGGTTTGATTCCCAGGCCCCCAAGGAACAATAGTGTGAATAATGAAATGAAAACTAAAGTGCTTCTTTCTCCGCTCTCTTCCTGCCTGCTTACCTATTATTGACTTCATTTCTGCCTGCACCTTTCCTTAAAAATAGGTGTGTTAGGGAGTTTAGAATAGACTTCCGGATATATGCTTAACCTTCCATAATTCAACAGTGGCCAGTTTCAGTTCAGGACTATCAAAGACCCATAGATTTTTCTTTCAGAGGGAAGGTGCAGACAGAAATGAGGGTGTGTAGGCAGGCAGACAGGGAGAGAGAGGAGAGAACGCATTTTTGATTTTATTTGTATTTAGTTGTTCACACTGGTTGTTTCCTCCTGCCTCTGAACTCAAACTCGGGGTTATGTGGCCTGGGCTCCTTCAGAGGTGGTTGATCTAACCATTACTCCACCAGGGCATGCCAAAATATTCACAATTTAATTTTGAATTCTGCTTGTTCTATTATTCGTGTGGCACTGGCAAATCTGTTGTATATTTGAGCCTCAATATTGTCATCTAAGTTCATCTCCAGTTAACAAAGAACATATGTGACAAATCTGTGTTGGATGCATATAGTAAGTAAAAGTAAATTTTAAGAATTATTGTTGTTTTTATTATTATTATAGCTAAGCACCAAATACTCAGCTAAATTACACTGTGATCTGCAGGTTTATTTCTCCCTAGATTCTGAGAGAACACTGTATTTACATCATTATGCTAGCTGATTGTGGATTCCTGAAGGGAAACAACTAAGTATTTAAAAATTTTATTGAAGGAACACTGTATCATAGCATTACATCACATTATATAGATTCAAATTGTGCCACATTGTAGATAAACATCTATAAGTAACCCATTCATTTCATAACCACCATTACAATTATTCCTTCACCATACAAATGTCCCCTTTACCTAATTTTCTCATCCCTTTCCATCTTCCTTTCTTGCAACCACTAATTTTATCTAGTTTGATTGAAAAAAAGTCTAATATTTTATTTAATCCATTTGTTTGCTTGGTTTCTCTATATACCACAATAAATGAAATCATAGTCTGTCTTTCTCCTTCTTACATATCTCCTGAATCATAATTCACATTAAGTCATCCATATTGATGCAAATGTTAGGACTTCATCTTTCTTTGCAGTTGAGTGATATTACATTGTGCAAATAAGCAATGTATTCTGAATCCAATTACCTGTCAATAGGTATAGATTGTTTCTAGTTCTTGGCTGTTTAAAGAATGCTGTGACAGATAAACATGAGGGTGCATAGCCCTTGGAATTAGTGTTTTTCAGAAGTGGGTTAACTGGATTATATAGAATATCTGTTTTTGAGCCCCACCTTCCTCCCCCTCTCCCCCCTTTCTCCCCTCTCGCCTCTTCCTCCCCTCTCCCCTCTCCCTTCCCACCACCGTGATAACCACTGTTTTGTTGGAATTTGTCTTACATTTGTTTCCTTTCATCATATTCCACATATGAGTGGAAACCATCTGGCATTTCTCTTTTTTCTTCTGACTTATTTAGATTGAATGATCCTCTCCAGTTCCACCCAGATTATTGCAAAGAGCACAATTTCTTCTTTTTAACAGCTACAGCGAATTCCATTGTGTATATAAACCACAGCTTCCTTATCCAGTCATCTCTTGCGGGGTATTTAGGTGCAAAAACACATTTCTAAACGTGAGGCTTAACAAGGCTAATTATTTATATATGTGAACTATATTTTGAAAGATTTTCACCAGACAACTCACATTTGAATGAACACTTATATCATGGAAGATAGAAGTTACCAAACCGACAAATTATGAAAAATTTTGAAATTAATGGCATATGAAATTGTAGGCTGCCTAACTCAGTGCTCTCTTTTTTTTACTTTATAAACTTTGGATAGTCTCCTTCTGGCCATGGTGGCCTATGACTGGTTGGTGGCCATTTGTTACCCCTGAATTCCACAGTGTTCATGGATTTATGCCTCTGCAACTTGTTACTGGTGTCATTTTTTCCTTCAGTTTTTGCTTGATGGTGTCACAACTAACCTCTATACATGCGGAAATCGCTCATTTCTTTTGTGACACACCTTATTCTCCACCTTGCCTGTTGTGGCATTGTAAGGTTACATGAGAATATGACACTTGCCCAAAATGACTCTGGATAGCTCCCATGTGACTGCAGGTGCAAAATGATGACCAGATCTTGAAGCCAGACAGCACATTCCCAAAATCTGGGAAGGGAGAGGGGAGAGGGGAGGAAGAGGCGAGAGGGGAGAAAGGGGGGAGAGGGGGAGGAAGGTGGTGGGAAAGGGCTCTGGGACTCCAGCGGTGGGTGTGCTGTGAGATCCTCACAATGAGATGCAATTTTACATCCTACAATGAATATGGCACTATAAACAAAATGAATAATAATAAAAGTATTATTTTCAAAAATCGTGTTGATGTAAATATGGAGAGAAGATAACTCTTATACACTGTTGGTGGGAATGCAAATTGGTGCAAGCATTATGTAAAGCTTATGTGTGAGTATGCTTCAAAAAGTCAAAAACAGATATTCTATATAATCCAGTTAACCCACTTCTGAAAAACACTAATTCCAAGGGCTATGCACCCTCATGTTTATCTGTCACAGCATTCTTTAAACAGCCAAGAACTAGAAACAATCTATACCTATTGACAGGTAATTGGATTCAGAATACATTGCTTATTTGCACAATGTAATATCACTCAACTGCAAAGAAAGATGAAGTCCTAACATTTGCATCAATATGGATGACTTAATGTGAATTATGATTCAGGAGATATGTAAGAAGGAGAAAGACAGACTATGATTTCATTTATTGTGGTATATAGAGAAACCAAGCAAACAAATGGATTAAATAAAATATTAGACTTTTTTTCAATCAAACTAGATAAAATTAGTGGTTGCAAGAAAGGAAGATGGAAAGGGATGAGAAAATTAGGTAAAGGGGACATTTGTATGGTGAAGGAATAATTGTAATGGTGGTTATGAAATGAATGGGTTACTTATAGATGTTTATCTACAATGTGGCACAATTTGAATCTATATAATGTGATGTAATGCTATGATACAGTGTTCCTTCAATAAAATTTTTAAATACTTAGTTGTTTCCCTTCAGGAATCCACAATCAGCTAGCATAATGATGTAAATACAGTGTTCTCTCAGAATCTAGGGAGAAATAAACCTGCAGATCACAGTGTAATTTAGCTGAGTATTTGGTGCTTAGCTATAAAAATAATAAAAACAACAATAATTCTTAAAATTTACTTTTACTTACTATATGCATCCAACACAGATTTGTCACATATGTTCTTTGTTAACTGGAGATGAACTTAGATGACAATATTGAGGCTCAAATATACAACAGATTTGCCAGTGCCACACGAATAATAGAACAAGCAGAATTCAAAATTAAATTGTGAATATTTTGGCATGCCCTGGTGGAGTAATGGTTAGATCAACCACCTCTGAAGGAGCCCAGGCCACATAACCCCGAGTTTGAGTTCAGAGGCAGGAGGAAACAACCAGTGTGAACAACTAAATACAAATAAAATCAAAAATGCGTTCTCTCCTCTCTCTCCCTGTCTGCCTGCCTACACACCCTCATTTCTGTCTGCACCTTCCCTCTGAAAGAAAAATCTATGGGTCTTTGATAGTCCTGAACTGAAACTGGCCACTGTTGAATTATGGAAGGTTAAGCATATATCCGGAAGTCTATTCTAAACTCCCTAACACACCTATTTTTAAGGAAAGGTGCAGGCAGAAATGAAGTCAATAATAGGTAAGCAGGCAGGAAGAGAGCGGAGAAAGAAGCACTTTAGTTTTCATTTCATTATTCACACTATTGTTCCTTGGGGGCCTGGGAATCAAACCAAGGAGTATGTGGCTTGCTCCTTCAGAGGCGATTGACCTAACCTCTGGCCACTAAGACACACCTCTAAGTATACATTTTAACCATTTCCTAAAAATGGAACCAAGCACCCTGACTCTATGACTCCCTTAGATCAAGAGGGGATCAATTACAAGAATGAAGAAGCTGAAGCAAATTCAAAGACTAGGGACAAGAAAGAGTTGTGTCCTGAAATTATGTTTTCTACAACTCAGATTTGAAAATTGCACTCATAGCAGATCACTTATCCCACCAATAAATGACTCTTGTTTAGTAGTAGATTTTTCCTACTGCCCAAGCCTTCTAAGTTGTCTCAAAGCTCACCTCTCTTTCTGCAACCATTCTTTACACTCCTGCAACTGCACATGTGGCATCTCCCAAATTCTCTCTGCCATTCGTACACATCACAACTTGCATTTATTATTCATCTTATGATTTCTGCTTCAGAGTTAAATCAAAAAAGAGAAACCATACTACATGCTTTGAATAAAATAACAGTAGAAACAATTCATTAAAGACACAACCTGGTAGTATAGCAGATAAGGCAACAAGACATAGTCCACATACAGCCCAAGGACCCAGGTGTGAGTCCTGAGATCAAGGGGAACAACCAAAATGAACAGCTAAAAAAAATTCGTCTTTCTCTTCTCTGTTCCTGCGCGCCTGTCTACTCTCCTTCATTCCCGTCTGCACCTTTCCTGTTCTAAAAAAAGTTATTGCTTAGAAATATATTGAAATATAAAAGACATACATGAAAAAATGTGGTCATATAAAAGTTAATTCCAGAAAGTAATGACCACAACAAAGGCACAGGGGTACAGATGAAAGTTTTGGTCTTATTAGGGGGTGATAACTTTTGTTGATTACTACTACAAGAATTTGAAAGGCAGGCAGGTGGAAAGTAAAAATATCCTTATTACCCAAGCATCTAAACTATAGAATGAAAAGAGTGAATCAGAAAACAAGAGCTTAATATCCAGCACATATGACCAGCTCTATAGCATAGAGGGAGAATATATATGAAAAAATTTACCAGGCTTATTGAAAATTATCACATTGAGTATTGCTAGAGCAACTTCTTTCATATCTTCTCTTTTATGAATTTTGGTCACTTTAAAATCTTCAAGATCTGATCATTAATAGTAAAGGACCAATGACATACTAGTCATCTTTAAATGAGATGTAAAACAAAGTTCAAGTGTTCTCTGCCATGGCTGCACATTAGACATAATTTAGTTGGCTATGTGGTACTTAGCCATCATAGCAATAACAAATTTAAACTTTTTGTGCTTATGACAAACTCTAGTCCAATAAAATCTTAATCTATAGTGGCTTTTAACCAAAATTTTGAAAACACCAAGTATTGGTGAGGATGTGGAGATAAAGAAACCTTTTTACGCTATTGGTGGGAATGTGTGTGGGCCCAAGCTTTATGGAAAGCATCATGGAGATTCCTCAAAAAATGAGAATGGAAATTTCATGTGGTTCCATGATCCCACTTCTGGGTATTTACCCACGAAACACAAATTTTCACAGATACATGCATGTTTATTGCATTATTTATAATAGCCAAGAATATATATATATATATATATATACACACACAAACACATATATACATACATATAACATATATACACAGTGGGATATAGCCCTTAAGGTGAAACCCTGTCATTTACAATAACATGGATGGAACTTGAGAGAATTATTCTAAGTTAAATAATTCAGAAGAAGAAAAATACTAGATGATCTCACTCGTATATGGAATATAAGGCAACAAAGCAGAGGACAGACTAAAGAAAACCAACATTTGAACACTGATGATAGAGTTAGGTTACCAGTAGGAAAAGAGGTCACGGGTAGGAGCACTGGTGGATGAACCCGATGGACAGTGGTATAGTACTTTTAACAATTTGGTGGTTAGTGTCATGTGTAGTCATATATCTGACTTATGAACATATCAATATGGGCTTATATTATTTTGTAAATAAAAATTAACTCAATAATTTCTTTTAATCTGAATCTCTGATATTGGTCTCAGGCAGGTGAATTTTTCAAGTTGCCCAGTTTTCTGTATGATTGAGGGCATGTTTTTCAATAGATTTAATTGATGCTATAGTTTTATGGATGAAAAACATGCTCCATGAATAGGGTTGAGCATGGTATTTATAGTAAAAAAAAGGAGAGTTGCCCATTTCTACAGTATGCCAGGGTAATCAGTGAGAAATACAGAAGATTCCATAGGTGCAATGCAATTCAGCTGTGCAGTATTTTTATATACTGCCAGGATTCTCCCTCACTGATATGGCAGCTGTGCCAAAATAAGCAAAATTTTGTTAAAGCACAGTGCAGGCAGAAATGAAAGTGAGTAGGGTGACAGGCAAGAAGGAAGAGAAGAAAGGGAGAAGCATTTTCATTTATTTTATTTAGTTGTTTTTCTTGGCTCTTCCCCTGGTCCCAGTACATGAACCCAGACCCCAGGAATGCATGTAGTTTGTGTTGGCCAGAGGCAGTGAATCCAATCACTACTCCACCAGAGCTCACCAAAATAAGCAATATTTAATGTGGTACATCAAGAGTAACAAAAACAATAAGAACTATAAGGATGTATGCTTACCAATACCAGACATTTGTTTTTGCTATCATTTCTAATCCTCAGACAAAAATGACCAAAGCAATGAGATCACATTGTTATTCCGAGGCCTCCACAAGAGGCCCTTTGATGTCCCTGTAGATAGAGGGGTTCAGCATGGGATGACCACAAGCTATACCACTGAAACCCATGTACCCTCCCTGTGAAAATGGGAGACAGTTGACTAAGGTACACTCCCAAGGCCTGCTTCCTGAATTTAAAAATAATACTGGAATGTGAGAGCTGTAGGTGGAGAAGACTTTATACTTTCCACCCAAAGAAATAGAGTGTAAGAAATCAATTTAGTATAAGAGTAAATGATACCTGAGTCTTGACTGCCATCAGATATGACACCAATAAAGTGGATTAAAATATTACTGGTGGAAGAATCAGAAGAAGCATGTTTGAGAAACTCATAGGAGGAGGTGGTGACAAACAAGGTGGAAGGGATTAATTCTAAAGTGAAGGAATAACTGAAATGGTGGTGAATTTGCAATATTGTAAACAGATGAGCGAAATAATTCCAATTCTTTTCATATATGCACACGTTTTCATGGCCGAGAATGCAAACTATCTTAATATTCCATATGAATTTAAGAAGAATATATATTCTGTAAGTTTCAGATGAAGTAGTCCAACAATACCCATTTTGCTTTCTTTTGTTTAGTCAATAAGATTTTAGTTTGGATTACTGAAGAATTTCCCATCATATCTATACATATATATTTCATTTTGTCTGAAAATATCTTTACCCTCACATTTTTTTAAATAGCGGT
>RJWH01011823.1:0-10743 GCA_004363575.1 Solenodon paradoxus | reverse complement strand
AGATTATTAGAAACATATAGTCTCACAAAAGTGGACCATAAACACCTGACATCTTGAAGGGAATAATTACAAGCACAGAAACTGAATCAGTAATTTAAAAAATCCCCCCAAACAAGATCCCAAATCCATATGACTTCACTACTGAGTTCTACCAAACATTCAGAGGACACTAATTCCCATCCTCCTTAAACTCTTCCATGAAATGGAACAGAGGGTGATAATCCCAGATGCATTCTAGGAGACCAGTATTACCCTTCTCTCAAAAGCAAAGATAGCACCAAAAAAAGAAAAAGAAAATTATAGACCAATATCACTTATGAATATAGATGCAAAAATCCTCACCAAAACACTGGCAAAACAATTTCAACACATAAAACAACAATACATCATGATCAAGTGTGATTCATTCCAGGGGTTCAAGGATTGTTCAACATACACAAATCAATCAATATAATACACCACATCAACAAAGGAAAAATCACAATATGATTTTAATAGGCAAAGAAAAAATGTGACAAGATTCATTCATGATAAAAACCCTCACCAAAATAGGAATAGAATGAACATACATCAAAATACTAAAAATATTATACAACAAACCCATAGCCAACAAAGTACTCAACGGAGAAAAACTGAAACACTTTCCCCTATGATCTGAAACCAGACAAAGTTGTGCTGTCTTACCACTACTTTTCATCATCTTGGGAGTCATGACCAGAGAACAATAAGGCAAGAAAAATATTAACGTGATCCAAGTTAGAAAAAATTAAAATTTTTTCTTTGCAGATGACATGATACTATATATATGAAATCCTAAATAATCTTCCAACAATCTGCTGGAAACAAGGAGTATAGCAAAGCTGTAGAATGTAATATCAATATGCAAAAATTGGTAGCATTCCTATATAGTAACAATGAAGTAGAGAAAAAGGAAATTAAGAAATAAATCCAATTCTCAATGGAGCTCTTCTCTTGTGAGTTCTAGTATCTTCCTTTTTGTGGGTCATTCATGTTTTGGGGAGTGACTTATACTTTGACATGGCTTTCTTCTTGGACTCGAATTTAGTACCATGGATATCCTTTTCTTTTACCATAGATTTCTTTTTCCTTTTCATAACAATGTGGTCATTGACAGACCCTTGATTTCAGTGGGCTTGGCGTCAGTTCTGCTCCCTAGTATACCTTTTGTAGTGGGCTACTGATGATATCTCAAGTAATACTTACAGGCTTCATAGCTCTACAACACAGGGAGGTTCACAAGCAGCCTGGGTGCAGTCTTCTGCACACAGAGATTGAAGCATCCTCTTGATGGTTGGGTCAGGGTTATCTTTTTCTGTAGCTTTTAAACCAGGAATTAAGTTCAAAGACCACCTCATTTTGCTCTGCTGCATTCCAAGGCAACAGGCAGAATCCTGTAGCTGGATTTGGGGATGGGAAACACCCACTACAGCACTCCAGCCCCATTTATGTTTTCAGATCTCTGGGTTTGAGTTGAGGTAGCAAGGGATCTGCCAGTCCTGAATTCTAGTGGACACTTGCTCCTAGCAATGGCTTGTTAGGACCAGGGGTCTAGCGCCAGAGAACATGAGGCCTGGTATGTATTTGTTCCATGCCCTGTTGTGTCTTAGGATCAGGTGTCAGTGATTCCTGAGGCTTCATTAATATGGTTCTGAACTGCAGCATGGCAGGGTCAATGTCTTTGGTTAACATTATTTTTAGGTACTTGCGAGATGTGAAAAACTCGGCAGCAGTGTTCCCTTTCCTGGTTCTTCCTTGCCCCACAGGTTTCGTTCTTGAGTTTAAGTCTCAAAAAAAATTTGACGACTGCTTCATAGAGTTAATGAGTAAGAAAAGTTTTATTGAACATAAAAAGAAAAAGCTCTCAAGATTGAAATTGGACCTTCCTCTTTGGAAGAGAGGAAAGAGGAACACAGCTTTATGTATTGAATTAGGTTCATATCAGTTCTTCCTTCACTAGAGAACTGATTTCTTCTACCCAATTTTCCAATCCCTCCTCTTCCTGGAAAAAAAATATTTCTTTTTATTAATGAAAAGTCTATTTATGTTTGATTTAGTTTGTTTACTTTCTTTATAGACCACATCTGAGTGATATCATATGGCATTTTTCTTCATCATGCTTATTTTACTATATACAAAATCACTCTAAATTTATCCATGCTGTTGAAATGGCAGGAATTCACATATTTTGATAAATGAGTAGTATTTCATTGTGTATATAACTACATATTCTTTACCCATTCATCCATAAATGGACACTTACATTGTTTTCACCTCTAGGCTATTGGAAATAATGTTGTGATCAGCATAGAGGTGCATTTATCTCAGTGAATTAGTATTTTGCTGTTTTTAGGGTAACAGTCCAGCAAAATAACTGTATCATATAGAATTTCCATTGTCAATTTTTTACATAAGTCCGTACCATTTTCAATATGGTTGCAGAAATTTGCAATCCTGACAATAGTGTAAAAGTGTTCCCTTTTTACTGGATCTTCACCAATATTTGTTGTTCATATGTTTTGCATAGTGGTCATTCTTACAAGTGTGAGGTGATATTTCATTAACGCTTTGAGTTTTATTTCCCTAATGAAAAGAGGCAGAATGTCTTTTCCGTGCCTTTTGAACATCTATAGGTCTTTTTTGGTGATATTAAGAACTTCTGTCCATATTTAATTAAACTATTTGCTTTTTCTGAGTTTTATGAATTCTTCATATTTTTTGGATAACAACCCCTACTCATAAATATTATGTGTAGTATTTTCTTCTATTCAGTAGGATGTATCTTTGTTTTGATAGTTTCATCTGCTATGCAACTTCTTAGATTGTTTTAATACCATTTGTTCATTTTATATTTTCTTGCTATTGGAGTTGATATTCCAAAGACATCCCTTAAGTCAATATTAATTATTGTATTGCCTACATTTGCTTGCATGCATTCTTAGGGTTTCACACCTGACATCCAGATCTTTAAGGCATTTTAACTTAATTTTTTTCCATATGGCTTTGGATAGTGATCTAGTTTCAACATTTTACATATAACTGTCCTGTTTTCCCAACACCATTTATTGAAAAGACTCTCCTTGCCCTATTGTGTGTTCTTAAATCCTTTATTATAAATTATTTTACATATATATGTAGTTTTATGGAATATTAATTATCTTTTTAATTATTGTCTTTATTTTTTATATTTCATAATTTATTTTGTTTACGTAACTTTTGATTTTAGCATATTATCCATGTTAGAAGTTTTTAATGGTCCCTGTGGGAGAAGAACTTTCTTTTAACATCAGTGATAAGCCCTAGGAGGACAAAAATGACTCAAATTTTCCAGTTTGATTTAATCCCTAGAGTTCCATCAGTTGTGTTCTTTCAAGATTGCAACCAAAGAGGCATGTATTTAATGAGAACTTATGAGAATTAAGCTTCTATAGTTAAAAAATGCTTTGTACCTCCTGCCTTTCACAATTTCTATGAAAGAAGAAAACGCTCCTGTGCGTTTTGAAACATCATTCTAGTCAGGTATCTGTGTCTCATATGATTTATCTGACTTTGAGGCTCAGATACTGCCCACGAGTCACCTGCTTGGGAGAAACATTCATAATTAACATTCTCTAAATTATCCTTTATGAGTAGAAAGAATATCATCTATAATCTTGGGAAATTAAATAGGGAGGAAAAGAATAACCAGGGACATGGAAAGTGAGCATCTTCATAAATTAGCAGTGATTCACATGAGTTCAAGTAACTTAAAGAATAAAACCTCAGGTTTTAGTGTGACTTCTCCTTCAGTAACTCCCTTGTCCTTCACTTATTCCATCACTGTCTTCACAGCCCTTTTCCTCCTCATAGCCCCTTTTCCTCCTCGCCCTATGATCTTTCTCCCAGTTCTTTTCTAGGTGACCCTGGGATTCCCTAGTATCTTATCTGGTGCTCATACTTCTGCTGATCACACAAGTGCTTTAAATCAGAGGGATCTTACTCCTCAAAAGCTCACACAGTCAACACATGTTTATGCCACCATCAGTTGTTTCTGTGATGTGGTGTACTCTCTTTATGCATTACTAGGGAGACACAGTGGATCCAGTCAGAAGAGATTAGCCTGGTACCTGCACCTGTTAAGTGTTAGTAAAGATGAGTTATAGTGAATTCCCTGAGCACCATCAATGACTCAGAGCCTCATCAATGTCTGACATTTTTGTACTATACTGAATAAGATATATCTATCTATATATATATAAACACACATATATACATATACATGCACAACTACATATCAATTGGGAGAAAAAGGGAAAAAGATAGAAGTTTGTTTTTTAAATACAGAATTATTAAAATGACTTATTTGCTGTATCTTTTCAGTTGCCTTATAAAACCAAATTTATCATCTGAAAATGTAATTTTCTTGTATTCAAGAAATAAATCTGTAGTCTATTGTATTGGCTTAAATTATCAGAACTGTCTTGAGTCAGTCCATATTTGTCAGTTTGTAATATTTGTCTGCTATATGATCCTCAATGAGATTACTCAAATTTTCTTATGTCAGATTTTATATTTGCTGATAATCAAGTACATGATTTTATCACAGTAAAGAAACATCTTTACAGTTTCTCAGAAATATTTTCATGTGGTATCTTTATCCCTTTTCAGGTGATGCTATTATATATAAAGGAGACTTAAATACTCATGTGCTTTACATTTGATGAATACATTCTCAATAGGAAATGTTCATTGTTTTCTTAGGCTGAATGTTTTTTGTTCATCATATTTGGTTTCCTTATATAATCAATATATTTATCCTACTTTTTCTGCATATGCAGTTGAATTGAATAAATTGGTGGTTTTTGTAATGTGACTTCTATGTAGCAAACTGCTTATATATATGAAATATTTATCTTCATTGAAGATTTTGTTAAATTTCAAAATTACTTATTGTGCATCGTTTGTTTTCTGAGGGATATGTTTGGATGATAAATCATGTTCTCTTTGATTATTTGTCATTATTTTTAGTTGAACAGTTTACTGAAAATATTGCTTTCTCGTAAATTATGGAAACTATGTACAGAGCTATTCTTTACAATAAACTAATGGGTACTAATTGAAAACTAAAGTAATATGTACCCTTGTTATCAATGTCATAAGAAAGAGGATATTACTTCATGATATGATGCTACCATAATGAAGAAGATATTGTCCTTTCGGGTGTGGGTTTTGGCTCTATGCTCATTTGTTTATACTGATTAGTATTTTCTAGGAGAAAGAATGAGAAATTTGAGTAAAAGAAGTCAATTATATGGGGAAGGAATTGGTTTTGATTGTGGTGAATTTATTGTACTATATGAAGATTTTGATTCATGATGATACACAACTTAAACCTGTTTAGTATTATAATATGATGTGATTCAATGAAATTAGGTACTCCCGTTATTGTTTCTTTTAGTTTGTTCTTATTGATTATAAACACAATCACAATCCAGAGACCTGACAAGATGGTATCCTGATAGGACATATCAAATACCCTCTCCACAAGACACCTAGAAATCACCTATTTTTCAAACATTTAAGGTTTGGAAGTGCTGTTCTGAGGGCTACAGACGCAAGTGAAAACCACCACAAGGGTAGGAAAAGACATGGGAAATCAGAGCTAAATAGCAGATTCATGACTCCCATTTTGGGGGAAAAGTGGCACAGGGAGTGGACCTGGGGGAAGAAAAGAACCTTTCAGGAGTCACTCTGACAGCAACAGAGAGCCTGCCTAGCAGAACTGGGATATGGAGTTGGGAGAGAGGTTGCAAGGCAGGTGGAGTACCTGTGTCCCTGTGGTCTGAACAAGTGACTCCTGAAGGAAAATTACACAGGGTAAGTCCTAACCAGAAGGCAGCTAGGAAAATAACCCACCCCCACTTCCTCCCAACGTATTTCTCAGAGGCACAAGACACATGCATTGGAAATCCTTCCATCAGGTATAAAAGAGATCCCAGAAATAACCTGCAACACTACCCACAGTGTCAACCTGTGCATGGAGAAGAAACTGGAGCCCAGTTGCTGATTGTGGGCTGCAACAAGGTGATCATTATTCAAACTGTGACACTTAGGGGAGGGTCTACACCCCTCACACAAACTCTAACCATATAGGCTGAACTCTTGGGTCCCAATGCAGGGTTCACCGAAGAACATCAACAAATCCAACCAATGGTGACATAACAGAACTCTAGAATTCTCAGTGTTCAAACCAAGATCCAGGCTTCTCTGGTACAAGTTGATACCCTACACGCTGCCATCACTGCATTGAATTCTAATCCACTAAAGCTTAAACAGATGCCAAACAGACCAAACACAGAGAAATATACATGAAATGATGGATCCAATAAAAAAAAGCATGTGAAAACTATCCGAGGATGAATTTAGGACAGCATAGTAAACATAATCACATAAATAAAGGAAAGAATAGAGGAAGAAAAACAGAATAACAAAAAGATAGAGAAGAAATGAAGCAAGCTATTAAATAAATGGAGACCGTAAGAATTGAACTAAAGAACTCAAAGGATAGACTCAATAATATGATGAATGAAGCATCTAATAGAATCAGTGAACTGAAAGATAGAACAGATGAAAGAACTCAAGAAAAGCAGCAAAGAGGAAAACAGAAAGAAAAGAGAGAAAGAAAACATTCACATAACATGAGAAAATACCAAAAGGAACAATATTCACATCATAGGGGGTCCCAGTAGGAGAGGATAAATAAGGGGGAATTTGCATTTGAAGAAATAATAGCAGAGAACTTCCCTAACCTGAAAAAGGAAGCATGTCTCCAGACTCAAGAAGCTCAGTGAGTTCCAAATGAAAGAAACAGAACAGAAACACACCTAGACATATTGCCAACAAAATGTCATGATAAAGAATATTAAAATGATCCAGAGGAAAACAAGTCACATAAAAAGGAGACCCCATAATAACATCAGTGGATTTCTTGCTGAAACTCTACAGGCTGAAAAGAAGTGATTATCAACCTATGATATTTTACCCTGAAAGATTATAATTCAGAAATGAAGGAATGATGAAAATATAGCTTTTGAAATGAGCAAAAGTTAAGGGATTCATTGCAACAAAGTAGCAAAAAAGTCAGAAGGACAGAATAAAAATGTAGATAGTTAGAATGAGTCTAAAACTAATCTGGAAGTAATCCTAGAATTCTTAGTGCTAACTTCATGCAACCTCAAAATATTCAGGGAAATATCCAAGAGAAAAACACAAAGAAAAATCAAAAAGGGTATGAATCAAAACATAATTATACTCAACCAACTTAAGAGAGAAAGAGATTAAAAGCACTGTGTGCAACAGCACACAGAAGACAAACTACAAAATGACAGTAGTATATCAATAACTAGTATAAATGCTAAAGAATTAAGCTCATTAATCATATGACACAAGTGTGGCAGAATGGATGAAAAAGCATAATGCAACTATCTGCTACATTCAGAAATCTCACCTTTCAAAAGATAAACAAGTTCAAAGTCAATGGTATAAGACAATTCTACAATCAAGTGGCAATGACAGAAAAAGCAAGCACACCTATACTTGAAGACTACTATGAACATCTCTGTCAGTGGAGTACACAACCTTAAGGACATGATCAGATTCTAGAAAATAAGAGTCCAACAAGACTGAATCTGGAAGAATTGGAAAACCTGAACAGAATAACCACTGGCAAAGAAATTAAACAGATAATCACAAGTCTCTCTAAAAATAAAAACCCAGGACCAGATGTCTTTTCTAATGAGTTTTAACAAATTTTCAGAGAAGAATTAATACCTACTCTCTCAAACTCTTCTAAACTATTAAAGAACAGGGGACATTCCAAAATACTTTCCATGAGGCCGACATGACAAAGACAACAAAAAAAGCTGATAGAGAAATCACCAAGAAAGAAAATTACAGACTAATACCTCTAATGATCATAGACACAATAATTCTCACCAAAATATTAGGAAACAGAGTCCAACAAGGAATCAAAAAGATCATCCATCATGATGAAGCGGAATTTACACCAGGCTTGCATAGATGATTCACATATGCAAGTCTATTACTGTAATACAGCATATTAACAAGCGCAAGCAGAAAAACCACATGATTATATCAATAATACGGAGAGAGCTTTTGACAAATATCCAATGTCCATTTATGATAAAATACCTGCATAAAATTGAAATAGAAGGTACATACACCAGCATAATAAAGGCCATATATGAGAAAACCACAGCTAACAGAATGGTCAATTGATAAAAAATCAAAAGAATTTCCTCTAAGGAAGGCTGTCCTCTCATATCACTGTTATTTGACATCATATTAGATGTGTTAGCAAGAACAATCAGGCAAGAAAAGGAAGTAACAAGAATCCAAATTGGAAGAAGGATGTAAAACTATCATAATTTTCAGATGACATAATTACATATATATATGTGTATATATATAGTATTCATATATACATATATATTGAAAGCCCTAAAAACTGTCAAGAAATTCTTGGGACTAATCAACAAAGGTAAAGTGGCAGACTACGAAATCAATGGACAAAAATCCATTGCATTCTTCTACTCAAACAACACACTAGAAGAAAATGAAATCAAGAAAAGCATACCATTAATAACGGAAGCGAAAAGAATAAAATATATTGCAATATACATAGCAAAGGAGGTGAAAGACCTATACAGTGAAAACTACAAGTCCTTGAAAGAAATAGAGGAGGATACAAAGACATGGAAAGACATACCCTGCTCATGGTTGTGAAGAATCAGCATTGTTAAAAGAATGTTTACCTAAAGAAATGCAGAGGCTTAATTCAATCTCCATTAAAATAGCACAGGCTTATTTTGAGGATATACGGAAAATAAATCTTCAAATTTGAATGAAACGAAAAATCCCAAATAACCAAAGCAATTACTAGAAAAAAGAATGAATCTGGAGATATTACACTCCCAGATACTGAACTGTATTGCTAAGCAATACTGATCAAAATGATATGGCATTGGAATAATAACAGAGGCACAGATCAGTGGAATCAAACAGACTCACCAGAAACTGACCCACTCATATACAGTCATTTAATCTATGACAAAAAAGTCAAACATGTGATGGAGTCTCTTCAATACATGGTGTTGGGATAAGCGGACAGCCAAATGTAAATGAAGCTAGATCACTCTAACACCACTCAAAAAAATTAAGGCAAAATGAACTAGAGACTTAAACAAAAGACTAGAAATCATAAAATTTCTGGAGACAAGAAAGGATTTCCATTACATAAGCCTAAAAGAGCTGCTGCATCAAGGGAAACAAAAAATAAGCAATTGAAACTGCATCAAACTAAAATATCACTAAAACTAAAAGGCATCCTATGGCCTGGGAATGTGTATATGCATTTAATATTTCTGAAAAGATCTAATATATAAATTATAAAAATAACCCATGAAACTCATTAACATAAAAAGTTAATACAATACAAAAATTGAAAGAGGAATTGGAGAGTCATTTTTCCAAAGAGAATATACAAATGGCCAACAGTCCCATGACAAAATGTTCATACTCACTGGCTATCAAGGAAATGCAAATCAAAACAAGATGCCATCTGAAACCTGAGAGACTGTTTTCCAAATGTCTGGGAACAACGTATGTTGGAGAGGATGTGGTGGGAGTATCCGGTTGGTGGGATTACAAATTGGTGCAACTCATGTCGGAAATAGTTTGGAGAATCCTCAAAAAGTTGAAGATGGAAATCCCATATGATCCCACCATCCCATTTCTGTGTTTTTTACCAAAAGATACAAAAATGCTAAGTCACAGATTTATGCATTCCCATGTTTATTGCAGCCCTATTCACAATAGATAAGAACTGGAAACTACCTAAGTGATCAACATCAGATGAATAAAGATGTTATATATACATACACACACACACACACACACACACACACACACACATATATATATATATATACAATGGAATACAACACATACCTTAGAAGACATTAAATCCTGTCGTTGAATCAACATGGAGTGATCTAGAGGTGATTTCACTAAATGAAATAAGTCAAAAGAAGAAAGATAAATTCCAAATGACCTCACTCATAGGTAGAATGTGAATAGACAAAACAGGAATAGATGAAACAAAACAAAACCTTGGACACTTCAATAAGGAGGTGGGAGTAAGTGATAGGAGAGACCACCAGACAATGATGAACACTTGTTCATTAGGTGAAAATTAGGTGAAAGGCAGGGTGTGTTGACATATATCTGAGGAAAGGTCAAACTGCATATATGGGGAACTGAGACACACACACACACACATATATATACATATATACATGTCTATTTTAATGTGTGAAATAAAAAATTTTAAGTGTCATAAACTTTTGACATATGATATTTTACTTTCAGGGAAATTGTGTGTTTGGTTTCTGCATATAACATGTGAGTGAAATCATAGGATGTCTTTCTCCTGACTTAACTTACTATGTACAGTTCCCACTCGGTCAATCTTCATTGGTGCAAGTGACAGGATTTCATCTTTTTAAATAGCTAAGTTGTATTTCATTGTTTAAAAATTACAATAACATTATATCACTTCTGATATTTACCTGAAAATTAGAAAACACTAATTCAAAGATATATTTTACACCCCATCTTTATTGCAGCATTGTTCATGATAGTCAAGAGCTAGAAATAACTTACTTG
>RJWH01011822.1:0-10744 GCA_004363575.1 Solenodon paradoxus | reverse complement strand
AGAGAGAGAGAGAGAGAGAGAGAGAGAGAGAGAGAGAGAGAGAGAGAGAGGAAGAAGGAGGAGGAGAAAGGTAGAGAGGATTTTTTTATTGGTGAATTTAAAACTTAAAAGTGGGAATTATGAAAAAAAGGAAGAAAAAGGAAAACTACAGTGGCACCAAATGGCCTGCAATCTGCATCGACCAGGACGGGTGAAACAAAGGAGCCTCTATGCGAGGAGGTGGCCGGCTCTCCAGTCGCATGTCTGCTGCAGACCTAACACTTCTGGAAGCGAATGCTCTGGATGCTTGCTCGGCAATGAGAAAGCCATGCACGGATCAGGGTCTGCACGACCGAGGGCGCGTCAGCCGACTGCCCACCAGCACCCCTGCAGGACCCTTCACGCCTCTCACTCAGGAGGGATCTTTGCGAAGTGGAAGCCTGCGGGCCAGACCCACCCACACACAGGTCGGGTTTTGGCTTACACAATGGGTTCTGTGTTTCTGTTCATTAATTTTGAGTTAGTTGATAAAAAAAACTAAAGATTTCACATGAAACACCATCAGAGAAGCCGACAGACGGGGCCTGCCATTTCACCCAGCCACAGACACTGGCGCTGAGATGCAGTGGCTCCTGTCTGGGGCCTGGAAGCCAATGTCCCCACCAGCGTGCACTGTTGTTGTGCCCTTGCTGGGCCTCAGGCCATGTTCGAGCTCGAGGCTCTGCTGCAGAGACGCCAGCCTGGCCTCCACACAGCTGAGTGAGGAAGGAGTAGTGGTCCCTCCCCCACTGACTGTCACCTCTCAGGGGGAGTGTCAGTTGTCACTGCTGCATCCTCCAAGCCCAGAGCTTGCCTGACGGGAAGCCAATGCTCCATAAATATTTGCTGCCTGTTAAAATTCCTCAAAGTCACTCAGCATGTTTTATGCAGAACCTGGGCTCAAACTGACTTCAGTCCAAAGCTCTTTCCCTCAGACGATCAGATCCCAAGATGGGTTCTTCCTCACCCAGGTGCGTCTGGGCACTGTGACCTGACATTCCCCACAAACATGCACATGCGCATTGCCGCAACTCAGATGCTTTTAAATCCCAGCCCACGTGAACCTGGAGAGAAGGTGGACCTGCAGCAGAAACTCACTTATCGCTCTGGTGTTTGAGCTTTAGTCCATTTTAATGAGACAGGACATGAGCACCCCCCTGCCTCGCCCCTTGGTGACAGGGGACGATGCTGTCCACCCCTGGTGGAAGACCTGGGTTCAAGCTCTGAGTCCACTGTGTCTTTGGATATGTCACTTTCTGAGTCTTTTCTCAGACAGGACATGGTGATGAATAATAGCCAGCTCATCCAGTTGTTGGGAGGGTCGAGATAATCAGGTAAATCGCCAAGTCAAGTGCCAGTGATGCTAAGGCTGAGTCATCATGCCATTACTTACCTGCAGTGCAGAGAGAAAGATGCCGTGGGCAGGCGCTCCTTGGATTGCTTTCCCATGATGCTTTTCAATGAATCCCTCTGTCATCACAGTAGATATAATATGATAACAAGGTGGTCTAATGTGCAGGCCAATGACCTTGTCTACAGGTGGCTTGGTGCAGAGGTGAACTTGGGGATCCCTCACAATCACCATCCCCAGGAATTTTGAACGCTGTTCAAAACCAGTAGGACTTCTGACACTCGCAGTTATGATGCTGCAGTAACAAGGGTGATGATTGTCTTCCAGCCTTGCCTTCCCTCCCCTCATCAAAAACAGAGCTCAGGGACCAGCCAGCCCAAGTCCTTCCCTGAGTCAGAACCCAGCCCTCCTCCTCCTAGTCACCCCCAAACCCTGTGTAGTAGTAGCTGAAGTTTGTGGTTCTCTGTCTTCTCAATGAACACAAAATTGCTTCTAGGATGAACAGAGATGATGGTTGTAATAAAATAGGTTCATTACATCCCTTACACAGAGCCATTTAATAAACATGCAGCCAGAGGCACTAAGGCCTCAGAGCCAAATGCAAATGAAACATGTTCCACAGTATCACTTAATTAGTTGAGGTGGGGGAGTGAGAGATGGAGAAGGAGGCGGCAGTATGAGATACACCAGAAAATGGGATGTAATGAGAGAGAATGTCAGGGACAGGGAGGGGAGAAAAGGGGGACAGAGGGAGGGTGAGGAGATGGTGTGCCAGCACTGGAAGGAGGGAGAGTGAAGGAAGGACAGTGAGTAAGCACAGGAGTGGGAGGGAGATGGGGTTGGACAGTCTCATTCCTTCCACTGGGCAAGTGAGGACTACTCTTTGCATTGTGCTGGGTACTGGAGAATGCCACAAAGAACAAGGACAGAGGGCCCTGCCTCTGTGGAGTTTAGAGTCTGGTGGAGCAGAAAGCCATTGAACAAATCACCACATTCATATGGACATAAGTACAAGTGAGCTGTGTATTGTTGCTGGATTATTATGAGAGGGTGGGCAGCCTTCTTAAAGGGTGGACTCAAGAGTCCCTGCTGGGTGTGCATGCTGGCCCTGCCCTTGACCAGGACTTGGAGTAAGTTACTTGAGTTTATTAGTCCTCAGATCCTTGACTAGAAAATTGAGATCATAAAATGACTACTTAATACTGAGAACTAAATTTGTTAATATAACTGAGACCCTCAAAACTGTCTGCTGTGTAGTAAATACTCGGTAAATATTAGCCATTAATAGATGAGAAGTTAAAAAGGAAAGAAAAGATTGAAGTGTCTTGGTTTGGATCACTACATCAGATGGCGCTTGTTTAGTGCCATCTCAGCTGAAGCCTGGGCAGAAATCAGCCAAAGGAACAGAGAGGAGAAGCCATGGGCTTTTGTTGTTGTTGATTTTTAATTACCTGCTGAGTACCTTTTATCTCTTCCTCAGAGCACCCTAATTTCCTTTTGGGAAACACTCCTCCCATTCAACCCACAGATGTGTAGCTGACCTCAAAAGCTTGCTCCAGAATGGACTGTGGCTGGGATGGCTAAGCAAATTCTGCTACAGGTCACTCCTGGTTCAGAGGTGGGTAGTTGAAGCACACTAGGCCAATAAGAGAAAATACCAAGGATTTTTAAAGAAACTCTCAGCAATAAACTCTCAGGGATAAACCTGTGTAATATTACTTTAGAGTTACTGTAGCCAAACTACCTAGAACCTTCTTGAGAATGAAATCAGAGCAAAAGAAAACCCAGATAAGAGATGGAAAGAGAAGGTCCTGACAAGATCATTTGACTCCACGGATTCAGACATACATAAGCTGGACTTTTCAGGTGAAAGAATTAGTTAAACAATTACCAACCCCACTGCCACCTATGTATTTATTATAATGAAATCGGGTTGAGTTGATTTTCCATCCCTTGAAACTGCAAGAATCTTCCTATCAAAGTGAAATGGTCTCTGATAAGGCCATGGAAGAACCACAGTCTATGAAAGAATGTCAATCTGGCGAAAGCATAGTGACTAACTGAACAGTGATGACTCTGTGTCAAGGTCCAAAGAAAATGAGGGAGGTCTAATGTTGGGTTAAGAGAGATGGGATAGGCCCCAAACAAATACATCTGACTTCTTTGAATAGGTGCCCCCCCAAGACTTTCCCCAACACCCCACTTTTCACCTAACCCAATACTTTGTGTGTACTTGGAAATGTAGAATTTAAAGACTCAGGGTCAGTTAGGACTGGAAAGGCTCTAAATACCACATAGTTTAATACCCTTATTGTCTTCATTGGGCTGCTGTAACAAAAAAAGACCGTAGACCGGGTGTTTTATTTCTTAAAGTTCTAGAGACTGGAAGTCCAAGATCAATTTAGTAGACTGATCATGTTCTGATGAGGGTCCTCTTTGTGTTTACAGATAGTTGCTTTCTTTCTTTGTACTTATTTGACTAAGAGGAAGCTCTAGTCTCTTTTTCTTCTTATATGGATACTAACCCCATTATGGAAACTCTACTCCCATGACCACCTCTAAACCCAGTCATCTCTAAAGACCTATCTCCTAGTACCATTCATTGGAGGTTAGAGTATCAACATGTGAAATTTGGGGGACACCAACAAGCAGTCCATAACTGTGTTTCTATTATTTTGTTCCTAACTTACCAAGTGATATATGAGTATATTATTATAAAGTAGAAGAAGGAAGAAGAAAGAATGGAAGGGAAGGGGATAAGAACAAAAAGAAAAGAAAAAACGGATTGTAATTATATGGATTAAACAAGAAGTCTCATATTCATAGGAGGAATGGAGTTGAGAGAGATTATGATTCATTTAAATGAACACAGTTCATTAAAAGGTGTTGATATCAGGATCCTGGCTTGGAATTTGTCTGGGATTGTTTAATTCTTACTCACCAAATATCCTGCTCTGAACTGAGTGTCTGTACCTCCCTACCCTAAATCCAAATGTTGGAACCCTAATCCTCATAGTGATGCTATTTGGGGATCGGGCTTTGGGTGGTAATCAGGGTGAGAAGGTGGTTATCGTGATGGTTAGTGCCCTTATTAGAGACAGGAGACAGACTGGGTTTTCTTTCTCTGGTCTCTGCCATGTGAGGATAGAATGAAAAGAGCCATTTATGTCAGAAACAGATCTCCAAATGCCTTGAGCTTAGACCTCCCAGTTTCCAGGACTGTAAGAAAAAATGTCTAGCTGTTAATCCACTCAGTCTGTTATCTGTTAGAGTAGCCTGAGATGACTAAGGCATATCCCCAAACCCATCCCCACGCAAACACAAACCCCCGAAACACAACCTCCAACAAGGTTGTCAGTTCCCTGGAGACATGAATGCCTTATGAAGCATGTCTCCATGATTAGAAGAGCTTTGGGGAATAATAAGAACAATAATGATGCAGTTCTAAAGCACTTCCCAGGTACCAGTCTCTATGTTAAGTTCTTAATTTTTATCATTTAATTTAATCCTCACTGAAATGCTCTAAGGTGGCTAACAACCCTAATTATCTTCTTTTGTCAGACAGTACAGAGCAGGAAGAGGCTACGAAACATGGCCGCGTTCATACAACTAGTAAATACAAGATGCAGTATTCGAACACAGGCGTTCTGACTTGAGTCTCTGCCCTCATTTCTAACCACAAAAGTGTAGTTTTCAGGAGCAAATTCCCTTTAGCAGGCAGAAAATTGCACCTGAAGACAGCAGAGGCCCCAGCCCCATGGGAGAGCCTTTGGCTAGCCACGGGAGCTCTCCGTGGTGCTGAAACAGCCCTGTGCGGCCGCTGCCTATCTCAGCCTCCATCTTCCTTGAACCTGAGTCCCTTGGTTCTGGCCGCATCTTTATGTTCTAACTAGACATCACTCCTTTCCCCACGAGTTTCCCCCAGCGGAGTCCTGGGCCAAGAGTCCTGTTGCAAGGTCACATCTCTATTGTCTCTTTCTTTTCATTTTCCTTTTCTCACCTCTGAGCTTAAAAGAAGAAAGGAGAAAACACTGTCTATGACCCCAAGAAGCTACAGTCAATGTGGGTCTCTAAGACAGGCCAGAGACAGATTAGATGAGTTCTAAAAGTCTTAGCATGGCATACAAGGTCCCGCTGGTTCCACTCTAATGTCATCTCTTGCCTCTAGCTTTACCTGTGTGTCTGAAGTCCTCTGCACTCAGATGTGTGCCCCCTTGGGGACTGCTCACATGCCACTCTCTCTGACCTGTGAGATTGGAGTGTAGAGTTGAAAAACCAAATGATATCACTAAGAGAGTTTAGGGGTGGCCAGGACAGTGGCAAGGTGATAATCTTACGAGCCTTGTTGGGGATTTTTGATTTTTCCTCTCAAGGCAATGTAGAGGCATTGACAAGTTTTAAATGAGGAATGAATACAAACAAGTATGAATTTCTGGGGACCAGGTTAGAGGCCAGGAGACTTCCAAGCAGGGTGTTGGTGCAGGTGAATGAAGTTGTTGGCTGACAAGGGTGAGAGGAAGACCCTTTCCCTCACCGGGTCCATCCTGTTTCCTTGCCAGTACTCTAAATTTTCTTCTGCATTTTCTCCCATTTGTTATTGCTTGTCTCTTTTGATGAAATTCCAGCAACAAGAAACCAGCGACTTTGCCTTGTTTACTGCTGTATCTCTGGCAGTGTCAGACGCAGGGCAGGGCTCAGTGAGTGCTTCATGAGTGCTGGGAGGGATGACTTGGGGAGACTGGCAAGAGCAAATGTTAAGATGTCTGGCATGGAGGAAATGCTTAGGGTGCAGGAATTGATGGAGAAGCCCAGGGGTTGAGCTGGAATAATCACTCTCTTGTTAGAGGTCAGGGGCTGTTCAAGGATCTGGTAATGAGCACGGCAGTGGGGCCAAGTGGCCTCTGAGTGGGGACAGAGAAAGGGAGAGACAGCCTCTTAAGGCTATGCAAGAAGTGCCTGACTGGCTCTGATGGTGACCTACATCCATTAAGAGGCCTGGAATGAGTCGGGCAGAGGACCAGACCCAGTGTCTCCCAGAGTCTCTGAATGTCTTGGTCAAAATTAAGGTTTCCTGGAATTATTCCCTCCTCCACGGTCCCTTTTGTGAGGTAAGGAACTAGTGATTTAGGACATGTAGTTAGAGAGTGAGATGAGCAAGTTGGGTTCATCTGGGAGGCTAGTTCTCAGCACCTCCTGTCAGCGGTGGGTTCCTCCACCTCCCTGGGCCCTGAGCCACCACCATGACCCTGGGGATGGGAAGCCATGATCCTGCACCTCAGAGTCACCTCTGGAGTCTGGCCCTGGTGGGATCTTAGGCTATCCCTGCCATGAGGAGCACCTAGCTCCAAGCATTTGGGGAATGGTGAGGAGGACAAAGTCATCATCACCCAGAGGGAAGCGCTAAGAGCAGCATGGGCTCGGAGGTTGGGGGATCCTCCGGAGGGGCCCTAGTGCTACCTTAGGGTCTGGAAAGGCTTCCTGGAAGAAGGGATACCTGAGCAGGAGCTTCAAGGGTGAGTTGGAATTAGAGAAGTGACAGGTAGAGGAAGATGTGGGCCCCTGAAGGGAGAAGGCCAGAAAAGGGAAAGGAGCTGAGGTATGGGAGGGACTCTTGCGCCAGGGCAGGAAGGGAGCTGGAGAGGCAAGTGGGGCTGCACCAGCCAGGTCCCAGAGCTCCTGCCTGTACTCAGGGACAGACCAATCCTCTGACTCAGAGTCCCATCCATGCTGACCTGGGAAGCCAAAAGTGTCCCAACCTCCTGACCCAGTGGAGTCCTGGTGTTACCATGCCCTCCAGGAGCCTCCCTGCCTCCCTCCCCCATCCTAGGGGACCCAAGGCAAGGGGTGGAGTGAAGTCTGGGCTGGGAGTGCTGCTCAGCAGGATGCCTGCCTCTCTGCAGGCAGTTTGTGGAAGAGATTTGTAGAAAGGGCAGCTTCAATGAACTCAAAAGAACTGTAAAACTCCATTTGTTTTAACAGGCTTGTAAATAAGGATATTGGCGGCAGGCAGGGGTGAGGGTTATAAGAAGGAGAGGGCTGAGAGTCTGCAGGGCTGCCATCTGAGTTCCTCTGTCAGCAGATCCTGGCCAAGCATCCAGCCATGCCTGGTCCCACCCTGGGCTCTGGAGATCAGAGACAGTTAAGACCAGGGGTCCTAGGACACTCAAGGCTGGAGTCCCATGGGGAGACAGGGAAACTTAGTGCCTGTGGAGGAGTGTGGAGGAGTGGCCTCTGATGAGGGGAGTGAGAGTTGACATGTGCAAAGGACCTGGGCTCAAATCCCTGCACCCTGCTCACTCTCTAGCCCCTGACCTTGACCAGGTACTTGGAGGCTCTCACCCTCGGTTTCCTTTTCTGTAAAATGGGGCAATGATTCTCCCCCAGGGCTATGGGAGTGTTCAGGGAGTCAATGCCCACTGCTTGGAGCATAGTAGGTGCTCATCGCACCGGCCTCACCGCTGACTGCCCAGCAGCGCTGAGGAGAGAGCCGTGGGGGCAGGAGTTCTGGGAAGTGTAAGGTCTTCACAGGTCACCAGGGGAGCTTGAGACCCCAAGAAGGAAGACTTGAAACAGCCAAGGGACTTTCCAACGGCGGCCTGACACACCAGCCAGTTAAACAATAAACCGTTAAGTGTCTCTTGCCCCTCCAGTGAACACAAGACAATGAACCGTTCCGTGTCCCTCCACTCCTGACCTCTGAAAAACCCATAAAAACGCACCCTTTTTTCCCCCGGGGACACGACTTCACTGGCCTCCATCTTGAGACCCGTGAACCTCCCCTGGGAGCGCTCCCCCCGTAAACGCTGCCTGTGCGCTGCTTCAGTCTCTCTTTTCTTTCAGTCTCTCTGCGGCCTTGGCTGTAACCTGACAGGAAGGAGGTTGGGAAAGTGACCGACACATACAACTGAGTCTGTGGGATGTGAGCCCGGGGGCCGACAGGTAGGCTGGAGGTGCAAGTGGCCAAGTCACCAGGGCCCTGTCGCCCGTGTGAATTGTGGGATTTCAGCCTTCAGAGCAGCGGGAGCCACGGGAGGACTTTGAGAGGACCTGGTGGGTTCCGTCAGCGAGGACTGCCCACCGCAGGTGGTGTCCAGGGGGCCAGGCAGCTGTGCTGTCTCTGGGCCCCGACCCAGGGAGGAGGCTGCAGACGGGACAGAGGAGGGCAGGGCAGTGATGGGGCTGCAGGGGGGCAGCTTTCTGACCGGAGCAGCAGAAGGGAGGGGGGCTGAGTTGGGGCCAGGACCTTGGGGGTTCAGTGTCTTTGGCCCAGAGTCTCTGCCACAGGTCTCGGGGAGGATGGGGACCCCAGACCCCTTGGCCACCCTCTGTCCCTGCTGCCCTCTGGTTGAGGGAGGGGCTGCCCACACCCTGCTTTTCCAGGGGACCCTCCCTGAGCCCCACAGCTGATGAGGTCCTACCTGGTCCTATAGGCCACTCTGTGGGTGCTCGTGCTGCTGCCCAGCCACCTGACCCCTCGGCTCAGCCCCAGCTGTCGTGGAAGGAAGGTGACCTTCAGCAGGCCCTGACTTGCCTCTTCCTCCTCTTCACCTCTTAATGCAGGCAAGCCCCTCACCTGGCAGAGAAGGGGTGCGGGGCACCCCCAGCACAGTCAGGACTCACAGAGTCCAAACCAGGGAGAGTTGGGGAGAAGGGAGACAACATCACTGAGAGGGACCTGGTGACAGAAAGAGCCAGTGACAAGCAGAGACTGGAGAGCGGGAGACCACAGGGAGAGCTTGGGACACGTCCCTGGGCCCTGGAGGGCATGTTGGGGACAGGAAGGCTCTGGGCCTCAAAGGTTCCCCTTCTGTGTAGCTCACGTTCTCAGAGAAGGAAATCACTCTCCAGCCAATTAATCTAATTAGACGTAATCAAGTTGTGGAGATCCGTGCAGCAGGGCGAGTGATTAGGAAAAATTGCCTCCCTGCAAAGAGTTTAAATCTAATTTTCATTCTGTAATCTAAAATTCAAATAAGGAAGAATGAGCTTTTTCCCACTCCCCACTCACACCAGCTGATGGCCAGAGAGCTCCCTGAGAAGGGGACACTTGTCAGACAGGGTCCAACTACAGCCTGATAGGATGTCAGACAGCACCTAGGACATCCCTGCACCCCTACCCCTCATCTCACAGGGACATGCTGACAGGCAGGAGACTGGGCAAGTCCTGGGTGGGTGCACGGGCAGTGCATCTTTTGCATTTTCTCTGGACCCTAGTGTCCCCAACTTTCACCCGGGGACAGGACATCACCTGATGCTGAATTGCTTGCTTAGTGCCTGCCACTGCCGGCCCGTGGCACCATCTGTTCTCAGAGAATTTATCTGGGAACTTGGCTGGCATAGGACCAGCCGGGGGAGGTGAGAGCAAAGAACATCTGGAGCCAGCAGCTAATGGAGGACTCATTCATGCCCGGGGAGTCTCAGGTGGAGCAGGGCCTGCAGACAGCTGGGGACAGCGTTGGCGAGGGAACTTGAGTCCCCGGATGGAGACACAGTCTGGAGTAAATAGAGGTAGTGAGCCTGTCACTGAAAGTCAAGGGCCCTTGGTGTTACTGAGGGCTGACAGAGGTCCTGCATTGCCGCTCCCTGTCCCACCCCATGCTCTGCACAGCTGTGGCTGCCTGAGCCCCACTTGGGGATCAGGGACTGATCTAACTCCAACCAAGGGGTTAAGGGTTCTGGGCAGGTGCTGGGGTGGGTGGGTCCCATCGTGGGGCCTCGTGTGGATCCCTGACGTGGACTCACCTCACCATGGGCCCTGAGACATCCCTGCTCTTCTCTGTGCTCAGCGTCCGCATCCCCCTGCAGGGCACAGAGCCTGACTGGACCCCTTGTGGCTCCCATTGGGTATGGAGAGGGGGCATCTACAGGAACTCAGTTCCCTCTGCAGCCCCCACACTGACTGACCCAATAGATACTGATTAACCTGTGAGATAAATGAAATAGCTCAAGTTTGTGTCTGGGTCTCCTGGCACTGAAACCTGAAACTGTGAGGAAGTGCATAATCAGAGAGGCACTGGGGAAATCACAGGGGCTGAGCTATCAGACATCAGGGAGGACTTCCTGGAGGAGGGAGGCCTTGCTGGACAGGGTTTGGTTAGAGGAGGGGAAGCCTGCTGACAGGGGAGCCTGCAGGTGCCAGAGAGGGAGGTGGGGAGGCGATGTGCCAAGGAGAGACCACACTCTTATGTCAGGGGCCTGACTCTGGGCAGAGAGTGTGTGTGTGTGTCTGTGTGTGTCTGTCTGTCTGTGTGTGTCCCCAGCACAGTGCTGGGCTCCCAGGGGAGGCTTGGTAAGAGCAGCTTCCTCCCTCTGTCAACCCATTCAGGTCACCTGCTCTCTTTTGTCCCCACGGGTGTCCTCCCCACCTGACACACG
>RJWH01011821.1:0-10709 GCA_004363575.1 Solenodon paradoxus | reverse complement strand
CCCACCCACCCACCCACCATCCAGCCCTCTATCCATTCATCCAGCCATTGAACGAGTGGGTCTTGGGGCCCCGCCGTGGACCAGGCCTGTGCAGGTGCTGGGGAACGGGGCCCTGCGCACTCCGTTTCAGGGAGCTGTCCTTGGGACTGGGTGAGCAGTCGAGGCTCGGAGAAGGAGGTTCAGTGCCCAGAACAGCAGATGCGGAGGGCGGCCGAGCCCTTCCTCCAGCTGCTGTCTCCGTGCCCCCCTCACCAGAACCAGCGCAGCCCACCCAGGGCAGCCTGGGCTCTGAGGGCCTCCCAGCTCTGCACGGGAAGCAGCACCCGGGGGTGGCGACACGCTCAAGCCCCGAGCCACCCACTCCCTGACCCCTTCCCTCACTCTCCCTGAGGGCAGCTCGCTGTGGAGCAGGGTCCTGACCAGGCCCGCGACCGGCCAGCCAGAGGCAAACCCGCCGACGTCGGGGCCAGGAGCCACCTCCCTGAGGACCCCAGGGACAGCGGGACGCGTGCAGCTGGGGCTCTGCGGAGGCTCTGGAAGCTGAGGAGCACACTGGGGGCTCGGCCAGCGATCCAGAGCGGGGGCCACGCTGGCCCCACCCGGGGCCCCACCCTCCTCGCCAACCTCAGCCCTCAGAGTAAATGGAGGTACCTTCGTCACCCCTATATCTACACCCGATATAGCAGCAATAAGGAACCTCTGGGACCCCTCACGCCTGCCTCCCGCGGAGGGGACCTCCCTCCACGCCTCCCTCCGGTGCTGGGAACCGAGGCTCCACGAGGATCCCCGCCCTGGACGCACCGCCACGGGAGGGCAGCTGCGCCGGGAGGCCGGGGGACACACCCCAGGAGACCACAGCAAGGCCGTGTCCAGCAGGCCGCCTGCTGGCCTGGGCACCCAGCCCCGTGACGCCTGCTCCAACTGGCTCTGCTGCCCGGGCCCCGCTCTGACTGCACTCGGCAGTGCTGACGCCCGTGGGTGCCCCCGTGCCGGGCACCGGGGTGCTGATTATCTCTGGGCCAGTGATGGGGGCACCCAGCTTTCCCCACCCGTTCTGTGCCTGCAGGGTTCGCTTCAGTTCCGGGACCAAGGCCACACCCCGCTGGCCCTGGCAATGACCAGGCGTGGCAGGAACAGGCCTCTGTCTCCGGCCAGTTCTGGCTCCTCAGCGGCAGCCTTCGCACAGGAGTCTCCGGGCTGCTCTGGCCCTGAGGCCGTCCCCTCAGCTCACTGGGCCTGCTCCAGGGGCCACCCCTGTCCGTCAGAGGCTCTGCCTGACCGCAGCTGCCACTTGGTCTTTCATGGCTTCACCCCAGAGACGGCCTGGCCCCTCTGCCTCCATCAGGACATCTCCTCCCCAAGAGCACGGAACCGTGACCACTCGATAAAGGAGCGGGCACGTCTCGGAACAGGGCTCGGCCAGCGGTGACGCAGAGAAAGGACTGTTCCGGGCCTGCTTTTCTGCCCTCAGATGGCAAGGGGCAGGCTCTGGGAGAAGGGAGCCAGGAGCTTAGAGGGCCTGCGCGCGCCAGGGACCCGAGGTGGAGACAGTGCATCTCAGCCAGACTGTGCGCCCCGGCGCACGCGGGGGGCTGCGGGCCAGGCAGGGTGCCAGCCGAGAGGGCGGAGGGGGCACGTGGAGAGGCCCCACTACCCGAACCCTGGCTTTCGGCACAGAGCGGGGAGCTGCGGGCCTGGGCCTCTTCGTGGGCTGCGGGCTGCAGCCGCTCACGAATCAGCACCAACCCGCTGGCTTGAAACGACAAAGACATATTTTCTCACAGTCCTGGAGCCAAAGTCCTAAGTCCAGGCGAGGCTGGCCGTCCCCTCCCAAGGCTTCGCCCCCTGCCTCTTCCTGCCTCTGGGGCCTCCAGGCCTGCTGGCTTGTGGCCCCGTCACCCCAGTCTCTGCCTCCGTCTTCACGCAGCCCCCTCTTCGCTCTGCGTGTGTCTTACAAGGGCCCCGTCAGAGGATGTGGAGCCGGCCTCGTGCGCAGGGTCTCACCTGAGATCCGCGACTAGTCACATCTGCAGGGCCTTTTCCCAGCAAGGTCACGCTTTTCAAACACGATGTTCCAGGGGCGAGGATGTGGACGCATCTCTGGGGGCCTGCTCACCCCTTTGCAGAGACCCCAGTACGAAGGACCTGACGCGGCAAGGAGCGCCTGGGCGCGGCGGCTGAGGGCCTCTGGGCGGCGGCAGCGGAAGGACCCTCCTCACCTGGGAGATGTGCTGCTGCAGCATCGCCCGAGCCGTGGGAGCAGCAGGAACGGGGCCGGGAAGACCCCCCACTCGGGCCCGCCCTCCCAGACTCATGGCCCCCCTGGGGGGTTCAATTCCTGGTACTGGAGACACAGGGCCCAGCACAGGGACCTGAGGTTCCCCAGGACACAGTGGCCCCAAGGCACTGAGGGCAGCCCAGCCTCGGTCACGTGTGACATGGGCTCTGGGTGGGGCAGCAGGGGGACAGGGGCGGGGGGACTGGACGACAGGGGGCCGGGAGGACGCACAGGGCAGGAGCCCGTGTCTAGGCTCCATCCGCCCTGCTCTTGGGGAGGTTGGGGCGCTGGATCCTCCCACCGGCACCGCAGCCTCCATGTGCCGGGGCTGCACCAGCAGGGCCTTCAGACACAGAGCCTGCTCTGTAAACAAGATAAATCACGGAGATGCAGCCTCTTTCCTTGGTGCAATGGTCCTGGGAGGGCGGTTCCACTCCGCCTGCTTTGCTGCTGGGCGGAATTCTCAGATCTCGTCTGCAGAATCATCCTAATTGTATTACCAGGGTTTAACCTTCGTGCAGAAATATCATCAAGGCTTTCCAAGCTGCCAGGTTTTGGGGGAACTGGCGAAGCAGGTTCCACCAGGAGAGAGAGTGGAGGAGAAGGCGTGGGAGTCTCAGGGAGCCCCTCTTTAGTGCAGGACACTGCTAGGCACCAAATACCCACTTTCTTCCACCCACCTGCTATCTCCTATGGGGGGAGCCATGATCATTCCCATTTATAAGTCAAGGGAACAAGGTTCAGAGAGGTTTAGCCACTCACCCAAGGCCACACAGCTAGAGAGCAGAGACTGACTGAGTCTGACTCTGCCGCTGCACCCCCTGCTCCCGCTTTGGTTCCCGGGAAGAAGGGGCTGCACACAGCCCTGGAGGGTCCCGGGAATTAGCACAGGTTCTGTAATTAGGCGAGGAGATAATAATGATGAAAACGCTGTGTGGGGGACTTGGTTGAATAGAAATTCAGGTCAAGACGTCTGGAGCTGTGTCTGGGTCTCTGCTCTGTGGAGGACGCTCTGCCGTCACGAGGGCCAGGCCGCTGCCTCCAGCCTCACACGGGCCGCTCCCGGTGGGGCGCGAGGCGTCCTCGCCGTGGCCTGCACAGCCTCTGCCCCCACCCGCCCGAGGCACGTCCCTGCTGGGGGTGCAGCACACACAGAGCAGCCTACTGTCCCCGGCTCCTGGTCACTCCAGGCCGTGGCCAGTAGCCCTTCCCTGCCAGAGACCACGCGTCCATGCCAGCCCCTCACCGCCTGCTCCCCAAAGCTGTACCCACATGGGGAGACGGAGAAAGAGTCCTCCTTGCCCCCTCGCCAATCCCTCCAGGGCCCTCGTAGCACCAGTCGGCCTGCATGATACAGCCTGGCTGCCAGACTGTGGTCGACGACCCAGTGGAGCCGCCGCCCCATCAGCCACGACCACACAAGAGTAGGTCCGCTCCCTGCCCTCCCCCAGCCCAGGGCCGCGCACGAGGAGCCTCAAGACATGGGCCTCTATGGACCTATCCATCCATCTATTCATGGATGGATGGAGCGACGGCTTACAGGTGCCCAGTCGGCCCTCCTTGGGTCCCTTCTGCCAACTCCATGGGGACGCCACTCCATGCACACACCGGCCCACTCTGCAGACATCGGACACCGACTGCAGCCTGAGTGAGAACTTCTGCTGCTTTGATCTTTGATTTCGTTCTGAGCGTGTGAATGGTATCAGTATGTGCAGACCGAAAACAGGACGAGCACCTGGCAATGAAACAGGCCGATACGTCCTGCATGGATGCATGAGTGCAGGGAAGGAAGATGGAGAGACAGTGACGTGGACGGATAGATAGGTAAAAGGGTTTGTGGTTTCGTAAAAGGCTGAGAGTGGATTGTGTTTGAATCATTGGATAGGTGGACGCATGCAGGGAACAATGAATGGATGTATTGTAGATGCAAAATCGTTGGATGGGTGAATGAGTGGATGGATGGATGGATAATGATGGGTGAATGAGTGGATGGATGGATGGATAATGATGGGTGAATGGATGGATGGATTGATGGATGATGGATGGGTGAATGGATGGGTGATAGATGGATGATGGATGGGCAAATGAGTGGATGGATGGATGAATGATGGATGGGTGATGGATGGATGATGATGGGTAAGTGAATTGAATGTTCAATAGATAGTTGTGAATGGTGGGTGGATGGGGGAAGAATGATAACATACAATATTTTCTTATTCTTAAAAAAAAGGCAAGAACCAGGAGGAGAGGTGCTAGCATCAAAACTTGGGACCCTTGAATGGTCAACAAGAGTGGAGTTAGGAGATGGGGGTTAAGTGGGGCCGAAGGCGCAGGTCAGCTTGAGGACCGCCACCACCTTGGCCAAGGTTCTGGTGTGGTCACGCGCCCAATACCCCATCCGGGAGGCCCCCACCACACCCGTGAAGAGGTGCTGGTGGGGAGAGCTGTGTTTGGGTGCTGGGACACTGAGGACAGTGCAGGGCCAGGTCCCCCTGGGGCTGCTGCCCCCATCTTCCCTACAGCTCCTCCCGGAACAGCTTGGACGGTGACCCACTTTCTCCCCAAGTGCAGGCTGGAAACTGCCTCGGGTACCTCCGCCTGGCCGGCCCTTCCTGAGCCGGGTGGTTTCATTTAAGCCTGCTGCCAGGTCAGAAGATTTGCAAACCACAGGTTTCTTCTATGTCTTTGAAGAAGAAAAAGGAAAAAAAGAAAATCATTTTCCAAAGTGTTATCTTCTTCCCCAATCTGTCTTGGCTGCTGGGCCTGGCCGTGTCCCAGGGCTGTCCGAGGCAGATCCAGTGACCCGGCCCCTGGGCAGCTGTGGGGCTCAGGCTCCCCTGCACGGATGGACAGTAGCACACCAGAATCAGCCCGAGGGGACCTGGGTGCTGGGCAGCCAGGAAGTGACCCTCCGCCACCCAGTGTCCAGAGAGCAGGCGCCCATGTCCAAGAGTAAGGACACTGACCTGGCTGGATGCCAACCCCACCATCAGGCCCCTGCCTCCCCAGCGTCCCGGAGTCCATCTGAGACGAGCCCTCCTGGGGACCGCAGGGCTGGATGGTGGGCCGCCCTGGGGTGCCTCCGCCCCGGTCCTGTACAGCTGAGGCCTCCGTCCGTGCCAGGGGGACGTCAGGCCTCGTGGGAGTCTTGCAGTCTGCTGGGTTTGGGGGGGACGCTGAGGCTCTCACGCCAGCTGGAGGCACAGCCGGGGCATGGGGGGCTTCGCGGGATCAGGTGGTGTCCGTGAGGGATTAGACCTGACCTCAGGGCCCCGGCACCCTCGGAGGCGCAGCTGGGTCTGCCTGGAGGGCGGAGGGGCTGGGAGGGCAGGGAGGGGAGGGGAGCAGGGGTGTCGATCTGGATGGTAAGCCCCAAGTGATACGCCTGCGTCCGGATCCCCAGATCGGGCAGGTCACCCAGCATGGCTGTGGCGAGGCGGCCGTCACCAGGGGAGGCCTTTGCCCTGGGCCGGGCTGTCCAGGGACTAGACACGGAGCTGACAGCGGGAAGGGCCGTCCTCGGGTGGCATGTCCGCAGACATGGCGGAGCCCAAGCCTGTTTCCAGCAGCCTGTTGTCAGCCTCTTGTTAAAGGCAGCCTGTCCATGTGGCAGGGGCTTTGCGGCCACCCTCTGGCCCAGCAGCATCCAGACCCTTCTCTTGGGTTCTGTCCACCAGCCTTGCACTCAGGACCTGGCCGGGGGCCGCGAAGCGCAAGGAGGGAGCAGCGTGGCCTGTGGCCTGTGGAAGGACACCTGCCGGGGGGACTAAGGCTGCAGGGCATGCGGGCCGGAGCCCAGATCCGGGAGGCTTGGATGAGCGGGTGGGGATGGGACAGACCAGGCCCTGTGGGGCGCACACACCAAGGGCTGCCGGGCCAGGTGGGGACAGCCTCCAGGTGGGGCCCGGTGGACGCCCCCCCACACCTCCCGCCCTGACAGTCTGCCGGGCCCGCTCAGAGCACTGCCTTCCAGGTCCTCCTCCCCGATGCCCCGGGCAGCTCCGGGCGGGCACGCGGTGCCAGCAGAGCAGCCAATGGTCCAGCAAATGGTTGAAGGACCCAGCGCTGGCACAGTCACTGGCTCTGTAACTTTGGAGCCAGGCCGTTCTGCTCACTGGAGGGTGCCGGCCCCCTACTCCTAATGGCACAGGTACTCTGCCGGCCTCTCCCGAGTAGCGACATCCACAACGTCACCGGCGTTGCAGCTGTGAGGAGCGGCCCGTTGGCCAGGGAAGCGATGCTGGAGGAGGAAGATGGAGGGACCGGTGGCGGACCTGTCGGCGAGGAGGGTTCCTCTAGGCCCCCTGAGGCAACGGGGTCCCACGACTCTGCATGGGGACCCCCTCTGGGAGTGGAGATGACCACCAGCCCCTTGGGGACAGTGTCCAGTCTCCACCCAGACACCCGCCCAGGAGAGCAGCCCAAGTGAGAGAAAGAAGACAGGCAGCCTTGTCTCCCAACAGGCTCCCTGTTGACAAGCTGCCTCCAGGGGCATCATTTCTCTCCGGCCCCACTGTGCCCCGCTGCGCCCCGCTGTGCCTTCCATCGTCGTGTGGCTGGGAGACGCCTCTGAGTGCACGTGTGTGTCTGTGCTGGGTTTCGATGCTTGAACAGGAGTCCCCGTGCCCCTCCCACACAAGCTGGGCTGGGGACACGGGGAGGACGGGCCCCACGGCGGTGTGTGGCAGAGGCTTTCCCGTAAGAGCCTTCACCCCAGGCCTGGGCTGCCTGCTGGGGAAATGCTGGTCCCAGCGCTCTTTTCGAAGGGCCGGGGAGGAAATGCCATCTCGCTGCCTGACCGAGAAGGTTAGTGGGTAATTCAAGAGGGGACACACTCCCTCTCGAGTGCCTGTGTTTATTCATGAGTCCTTGCAATCACCCGCAAGTCGATTTGATGATTTTCTTTGTACAGATAGGGAAACCGAGTCAGAGATAACTCACTCGCCATCCAGCCTCTTTGGACTGTCGTGGAAGGTTGGTGTCTGGGGACGGGGGCAGCACAGGACTATCCTCCCATCCACCCATCCATCCATCCTACTCCTACCTGGGCAGGAGTTTGGGTGGGAAGAAAGAGGTGGGGGCATTTTGGGGGGGCCAGGAGGGACTGACCTCTGGGCATGTGGCTCCTGCCAGCTCTGAGAACCCAGGGAGGCTGGCAAGCTTCCCATTCATTCCTGGGACACAGGGCTCCCTGTGCCAAAACCAGATCACCCTGCCAGGGCCCAGGAGCCGCAGACGGTGGGAGGAAGTCGGGAAGCACTTCCTTCTCCAGGCCCCCCACAGCTCCGCTGCAACGCCTTCTGGGGAGGCGGTCTCCTTGCCAGCTTTATTTTCACCCACTGATGAGATAATTACAGGGAAGAGTGAAAAAGTGGAGGTGACAGAACTGCGGATTTGAGGGAAACACAGCCACTTCCTCTGAGTTCCCAGTGCGCTTAATGAGCCCGGGGGCTTGCTTCCCAGCGAGCAACTGAGAGAAAGGACCCTAAAGTCACGGGCGCCTTCTACCTGCCAGGTGATGCTACCCACTCTGGCCAGGTGAACCTTTCCAGTGCCGTGCCCACAGGGACAGATTTCCTGGAGCTTCAGATGGATGGATAGATGGTGGATGGATGGGTGGATGGATTGATGGATGGATGGGTGATGGATGGATGATGGATGGATGGATGGATGGGTGGATGGTGGATAGATGGATGGATGCATGGGGGATGGATGGATGGATTTATGGATGTGTGATGGATGGATGAATGGATGGTGGATGGATGGGTGGATGGATAGATGGATGGTGGATGGATTGATGGATGGTGGATGGATGAATGATGGATGGATGATGGATGGATGGATGGATGGGTGATGGATGGGTGTTGGATGAGTAAATGGATGATGGATGGATGGATGGATGGTGGATAGATGGATGGATGCATGGGGAATGGATGGATGGATTTATGGATGTGTGATGGATGGATGAATGGATGATGGATGGATGGGTGGATGGATAGATGGATGGTGGATGGATGGATGGATGATGGATGGATGGATGGATGGGTGATTGATGGGTGAGTGGGTAGGTGAGCAGATGGATGGAAGGATGGTAGATGGATGGGGTAGGTAGGTAGGTGGATGGATAAATGAATTGATGGGTGAATGAGGGATAGAAAAGTGGGTGGTGGGTGGATAGATGAATGAATGGATGAATGGATAGATAGATAGGTGGGGGAGGGATGGATGGAGGGATGGAAGGGAGTACCCGCCAAGGTTCTGCCTGTTAGTCAGAGGGCCCCAGCCCATCTTGCCCCTCACTGGATGCAAGAGTCCCCTCACCCAGCCTCCCTTCTTCTGCCTGTTGGGGCCAGTTGGTGCCCCAGGGGCCTGCTGGCTCTGAACTCTGATCAGAACATTCTGGAATGTGGCTTCTCCCACCTTGTCACTTGCTACTGGCAGGGACCTTGTAGATCTCTCAGGCTCCAGAGGACATGCCACAAGGACACAGAGGCCGGGCCGGGCCCTAGGGTCCACTGGCCCATTCCCCACCCTCTTTTTGGTTTTTCATTAATAGACTAAGTTGAGGGCAGTTTTTGGTTTAGAAGTCAGACAGTCAAGTCCCTGTGGCGCCCACCTCCCCATGTCACACCTGCTTTCGTGACCACTGAGGTGCCAGGGCTGACCGCGGTCACCAGCCAGCACTCAGGGGACAGTGAATCCCCTCTGGATCGACAAGTGTCCTGTGTGCCAGACCACAGTGTCACGCTGACCAGCCTCACCTACGTGCCGTTTGTCCTCCTCCTTCAGGGGGGCCCTTGTGCCAAGCACAGTCCATGGGGTGGGGCTGGCACTTGGAAATGGAAGCGGGAGGGGCCGGCCTGCAAGCAGGACGAAGTCAGCCGGACCTGGACAGGGCCCCTCGGTCACGCCGCCAGTCGGCAGCATGGGCGTCTCAGCCTCACAGTCCCCCTGCCCCGACTCCTGACTCTGAAGCCTGCAGGGAGCTGGTCACTGCTCCTGGAGGCCCCCCACGCCCTGCCTGTCCCTGGCAGGTCTCAGGTCCCCGCTGGTCCCTTCTGTCTCCCGCCCTTTGTCCTGCTCCACTTCGGGGTACCTCCTAAGCCCTCGTCTCCATGGCGCAGGGACAACTGATGGCCGTCCCCTTGAGGTCACACAGCCTCTCTAGCTGGGAAGGCTGGCCCCTTGGGGGACAGAGCTCACCCCTGCAGCCGGCCCTCCGGAGACAGAGCCCGGGTCTTTGAAATGGGACCAAAGATGTGTCCTTAGAAAGGGGAGCCCAGGGCGGGCCACGTCGTGGGGAGATGGAGCAGGACCTCGGCCGGGAGCACTGTTGGTGCTGGGGAGGGAGGGTGGGTGGCGGGAGCTAAATGGTGGGGGTCTCGGGAATGTGCCCGGTGAGGGACCCACATGTAGCTGGGAGCCCACTTCACTCCATAGCTGCTCTCTCTGTGAATGGGGAGTCCCACCCAGATGTGGGGGCCCACCCAGAGTCAGTGCGTCGGGGCAACGGCAGACATCGCCCCACCCCTCCGAGCCTCCGAGCCGGAGGTAGCCCCTGACCCCGGGGAGGCCCTGGATGCAGCCTGGGGGCCGACCGCCTGCAGGGTCAGCTCTGGGACCAGACAGCCTGGACCTGCCAGCGGAGTGGCCTTGAGCCAGCTGCTCTCCCTCCCTGGGCCTGCTTCTTGGTGAGTGAGCTCCCTGCACGCGCCAAGGGCTTGCTTGTGGCTCCAGAGGAGGGTCAGCGGGGCCTGGCCAGTGCCCTGCTCCGCGCGGCCTCCTGCTCCCCACGGAGGCGCCCCGGAGCCCTCAGACCTGGCGCTGGGGGTGGTGCGGGCCCTGAGGACAGGAGGGTCTGGGACACGCCCGGCAGGCAGCCCCTCAGCCAAGCCGGGCCTCCAGGACGGCAGCCCGGCATCCCAGCCTCCCGCCCGCCCGGGGCTCCTGGACCAGTGGCCGAGGGTGTGGGGCGCCCGGACGGACGTGAGAGCAGACAGAACCCAGGGCACGGCCGCCCCCAGGGCCGCCTGTCAGGAAGGCTGCGGGATGCTGACGTGGGGAAGCTTTTTAGATTCCAAATTCCAACCTGAGGCTCACAAATCCAGCCAACTCGGCCTGGGCCAGCTCGACCCAAATCGAATTTAGTTCGGTTCATTTCATTTCTATGCGGTCCAAATCCAACTCAGCAGAAAGCCAGATTTATTCCAATCCACCTTAACTCAACCCCGTCAAACAGCTCACCCCTAACCAGTCTGCCCGTGCTCCGGGCGGCACTGCCTGCGAGGGGCCTTCAGTGCTGCCCCAGACCTAGTGCAGACCACCCGCCTGTCTGCCCACCTGGGCAGCCGCACGCTCAGGGGACGGTCCGGGAAGGCGCCACCGGGGTCTTACTCACCTCTACCAACCATGTTCCTGTGCCCCCTCCTCC
>RJWH01011820.1:0-10745 GCA_004363575.1 Solenodon paradoxus | reverse complement strand
GGAATCCAAAAGATTCATTCTAGAGCAAGTCATCATTTGATAAAAGAGGAAACTAAGGTACAGAGGTGTCAGTGGCAGAATCTCAAGTGCCCAAAGAACTCATCCAATTCTCTGTCCACCTACAGAGAAGCAAATCTTTAAAACTCGCCTCCCCTCCTGACTTCCCTATCTCTGCCTGTCCCCACAATACTTTGGGTCTTTTAGATTTAAAATGGGTGATTTTTGAGGCTTCCTTCTTTTTTGGCCGCTTTTCCATTTCAGGATGTCTCTCTCACTGATCTTTCCTTTTCCTTTTTTTTTTATTACATATAATTGATGCATAACATTGTATTAGTTCTAGGTTTACAACACAATGATTTGATTTGATGCATATATGTATATATTATGAAATAATCACAATTAATTAACACCCATCACCACATACACAGAGTTTTCTTCCTTGTGATGAGAACTTTTCAAGATTTACTCTTAGCAACTCTCAAACATACAATGCAGTGATAACTGTAGGTATCACACTGTACATTATATCCCCAAGTCTTATTATCTTGTAGTGGAAGTCTGTACCTTTAGACCACCTTCACCCATTTTACTTGTATCCTGCCCCTCCCTCATCTATGGCAACCACAAATCTGTTTTTGTATCTATGAGGTGATTTCTTAAAAATCAGATTCCACATATAAGTGAAATCTTATTTGTCTTTCTCTATGAGACTTATTTCATTTAGCATAATGCCTTCAAGTTCTATTTATGTGGTCACAAATGGAAGTATTTCCTTCTTTTAATGGCTGAATAATATTCAGTTATATGTGTGTATCACATTTTCTTTATCCATTCTTCCGTCCATGGACACTTAGGTTGTTTCCAAATCTTGGCCATTATAAATAGTGCTACAGTGAACATGGGGATCGGATTCTCTTTTTGAGATAGCGATTTTTGTTTTTTTCTAGATATATATCCCCAGAAGTGGAATTGCTGGATCATATGTACTGTATTTTGCCATGTATAATGCACACCCATGTTTTTGGCCCAAACTTTGAGGAAAAAAATCTTTTGTTTTAATTTTTAATTCAAGTTTTTCTTTGCTTATATTTAGGTACATGTTTTTTGCATTATAAAGTAATTTTAACATTTATTTTTTAATATATTATGGTGCAAGAAATTCTATGTAACAAATAATTATAAAACACAAGAGCAGATACAAGTCACAAGAGATAAAAGAATTAAAAATATTTATATAGCTATGGAATAAGTACTACCCATATATATTTTGCATCCTTATTTTTTCCTCACAAATTTGGGCCAAAAAAAAAAAAAAGTGTGCGCTATACACGGCAAAATACAATAGTTCAATTTTTTAATTTTTGTGGAATCTTCATACTCTATTCCATATTGGTTACACCAATTTTGACTCCCACTAACAATACACAAGGGTTCCCCCTTTTTTTCCTTCACATCCATGTCAGCATTTGCTGTCTATTGTAATTTGGATAATAACCATAGTAACAGGCATACAGTGGTATCTCATTGTGCTTTTGATTTCATTTCCCTGATGGTTGGTGATGCTGAGCATCTTTCCATGTACCTGTTGACCATCTGTATGTCTTCTTTGGAAAAATGTCTATTCAGATGCTCTACTGATTTTTTAATTGGATTGGGTTTTTTTTCATCCTATTGAGTTGTATAGGGGTGATTTGTTTAATGGAAAATAATGTATTTTAGACTAAATTCCTTTCAACCAGTGTTTCGCCTTATTCATCTTCATATTCTGGATTTTAGCAGGCAGTTACCAGGGTACAAAAACCTTTCTTGATTAGCTGATGCAAATATTGCCTATTAGAATGAATTAAATTGAAATTTAAAAGACTGTTTAAATCTCCTTTATTATGTTTACATTATCTAAGCTCCTAAATCAGAACATGCTATAAGTAATAAAGACATTTCTGAGAGCTCAATATCAGAGTTGGGAAAACTTGAATGGAATACTGAAATACCCACTGACTAAGTGTTTCCGGACTTTAAGTATTATTCTTATTTCCTTAAATAATTTGAGAGTCACCATTGTATCTCTTCATAGGGTTAGTATGTGGGTTCAATAAGATAATTAATGTAATGTGCTTTAACCTAGCACAGCAAGTATTCTATATATGCACTGCATTATTATCAATACTACTCTTCTACTACCACTACTATTACTACTACTTTTGTTGCTGCTGCTATTGTCACTATATTTAAAGGGCAGCCAAATAAGAGTAACATCCTGTTATTTGCACACATATTCTTAGGATTCAGGGGTAAAATTTTGTAAAGATCTAAACCTATTCAGACAAATATCCAGACGTTAAATATTGGGTTCTGTAAACACACTGAATTCTAGTCTTAAAACTTTATCTGTTGGTAACTTAGATCAATAGGACTCCTGATTCTCCTCCATCAGTCTGAAATGTCAGGCTCAGCTGGGTTGGAATAATATATAGCTTGAGAAGTTAGTGAATCACTTTAACATTCCAGCAAAAAGGTAAGATAGTAACATGTCTCTTAAAACTTAAAGATGACTAAACCTTACACCAGGTATATACCTGTAGCATAAAAAAATACATAGTTACCAAGTTACATGAAATTTATATATTTATAGATCTACATGTGTGTTGTGTGTATATATATATGTATATATATGCATATATCTTGATCTGTATGACAAATATAGGATTTGTAATTTAAACAGCAAATATATCTAGGTCTGTACTACAATTCAGAATTTCTGTCTGCTTATCATTACCTATACAGATACAAACAGATTAGAACAATCTTCAACACACTGGTAACAAATAAGAAGGAAATAAAATTTGTAAGAATATTAGTAATTGTTTAAAATATATCAAGCTAAAAGCTTCTTTTTCAAAAGGAAGACCATGGAGTAAATTATATGTGTACAATCCACTAGAAGAAATTATGTGTTGAAAATAAGTTAAGTGGACATAGTTCCTACTCTGTGAACTGCTAGTAGGTATGATAACCTGACATGGATTTCTTAAAGAAGAGAATACCAAGTATTCCATGACAATTCCACATATACACGTGTGACAAGATGTCAAGCTCCTTTGACTTTGAAAGACTTGAAAGAAAACCCAATTAACTGTGCATTGGGCATTAAATGGCAACATAAATTTCATCCACTGAGACTTGGGAAAGAAATGTAATAATTTGTATCATTTTAAGCAAATCTCAAGAGATAAGTTTAATCAATAAGAGTCACCGGTCAACAGTGCCATAAATTCAAAAGAGGTGGAAGAGCCGGTGACAGGTAGAAGGTAAAGATTATTTTTGCCCAGAATAGGCATTCAAACATATTTCACAACTGAGTAAGAGGAACTAATAAAGAAAAGCAAAAGTTAGTGATATCAAGTTTTTAAAATGGAATCAAATTGAGGTGAGAAAACACACACACACACACACACACACACACACACACACATTTTTCCTAGCTCTTCCAGATCACAGGAAGTCTCTTTTCCAGTTCCACCCCACACCAATCTGGAGATTGAGTTTCATCTCTCAGTTCTGAGTCAGTCTTCCCTAAGCAGGCAAGAACCCTATTCTCTGAAGCAAATGAACTCTGGCATTAGTTTTATTGCCTTCAAACTCTCCTGGTATGATCCTGAGACACACCAGGTCCTCACACCCCAATTCTCCAACGCTCATCTTAATGCTGTTCATTCAGAAGGACTTTTGTCAAAGTCTTGTGTCAGGAGACAGTTTGCTCATTGTCCTGTAATTTTTGAAGAGAACTTTTAAAATAAAGGAATTAGAGAGGAAATTGAACCCTGCTTCCTGACACATCTGGAGTCTTGCATCATGCTGAAATAATCTCCTGAGACATATCAATACAATTTATCCAGCCACAAATACACAGCAGGACAGTCCCTTGGACAGTGGTACTGGATCTGTTGACTATTGCTTCATACCCTTTGGCCCTCTGATCTGCTCCGCCACCAGAGAAGTAGTCATATATTTCATATATACTGTAAATATATACTGTATAACCATTAACTCAAGATAATCTAAAACTGTTCTTACTCTCAAAGAACTTTTAAAACTAGTAATCCTGGTTCCAACTGTTTAGCCTTCTTTTCCTTTCCTAATACTTTTGCAATTCACTTTCTAAATCACTTTGTGAGATAGGAGAATGTAATGTAACCAATTTCACTTTTCTCCTATATTAGAAAGTTATGGGACCTCTATCTGGGTTGATACTAGGTTGATTCAATATTAAATCAATCTTGCTATGGTTTGTTGCTTTATCACCAAAAGCTGATTTCTATCTACTATCTCTTTTCTAGTAACAAGATTCACCTTATAATTTTCACAGTTGTCTCACTGTTCAAAGAGTGACATCCTCTCATTCCCTAAGGCCAAGAAATCAATAACCTTTACCAGTTCAATATCAAGCCCTTTGGACCGAAAAATGCAAAATTACTTCCTGTTTGAATTACCTTAGAGAAAAGTCTAGTAGTAGAATTGTTGGCTACTTTTAAGATTTCTTTTATATCACTGCATTTCTGAAATTCTTTTATGATGTGCTTGCTTGTGTGTGTATGTCTGTCTGGATGTTCACCTTGCTAGTGATTCATTGAGCTTCCTGGATTTATTGGTTTATAGTTTCTCAAAGCTGTAATGTAATTTCAAATCTTTAAGTACCATTTCTTTAATTTTTTGTCTCTCACCCTGCCCTCCTCTTTTGTCTGGGACTCCAATTACACAAATTATAGATGATTGAATAACATATAGTTCACCAGGTGCTGCGCATTTATTCACTCTCCGCCTCTATGTGTGTTTCTTTTTGGATCCTTTTTATTGCTAGGACTTCATCTCCCTTAATTTTTTCTTGGGCAGCTCTGCTCTGCTTTAACCCCACACAGTGAAATTTTTATTTCAAATGTTGTAATTTTAAATGTGGTAAAATTTACTTTTCTAAAGTTGAGTCTTTTTATATTATCCATTTCCCTTCCATTATATTCCTATTTTCTTTCAAAATCTTAAATATATTTATAATAGCAGTGAACAATTAGCCTATCAAGATGACTTCACACAGATTGACTCTGGAAACCAAGAGAAAGTTTATGTAATAATCTAGGAAAGAATAAGGTCCTGTAGCATATGGATGAGTGGAAGAGGAAAGAAGAGAGTAGTATGCATAGCAAGTAGAAAGTAGATTCAACATGAGTAGATAAATAATACTGTGACAATCAAAGGAGAAGAAAAAACTTAGTGATTCCAAGGTTTTAAACCTGCAAAGTTATAACAGCAAAAAGGGTGATTCTCCTAGATAGCTAAGCGCTCACTCTCTCTCTTTACCTAGCTATGGAAGTCAAGAAGAAAAGCAACTTTAGTAAGAAAGGCAATGAGGGTTTTCTGGATATACCATGATATACTTATACTACTGGTTTACAAAACTAGATGTTTCAGGAGAACAGACTCACACATAGCACACCACAGCCATCACCAGAGTTTTAATGCCAGTCACCACTAACTATTTGATCCCCTCTACATGTAGATCCCTGTGTCCCCCTCATCCACTCTGGTAATTATCTTTTTTTATTTCAGAGCCTAATTAACATTTGGAAGGTTGTTCAAGAAGGAGAAACATAAAATAAGCCTTTAGAGATTTGTGTCAAGACCTTTAGAGAAAATGAGGTCACAGATGATGTCAAAGTGTAAGGTCAGCAACGGAGGTTAGGCTGAAGGTAGAATCTTTAGTTACTTCTACATTTAGCAATCAAAACAAATTGTAGAATATACAAAGTAAATTTTAGTGAAGGGGGAATACTATGTTTCTAGATATTTTAGATCAAAACCTGTATGTAAAGTAGTTACAGGAATAGAAACATAAAATTTTATATTCTTTTCTTAAAAGTTTCTAGAAATTGCAATTAATGACTAAATGGTAACAATCTCAAGAAAGACAAAAAGGTTTGAATAAAACAATGGCATGCTTATTTGGTTTTCAATTGTGTTAAAGTTAATTATTTGACAGCTGGGACTATTTCAAACACAGGGAGTTTATCCTTTCCCCGCAGTGGGAGCGAAAACACATGCTAATCAGAAAATACTAGACATATGCTACTTATATTATTACACCAAATATCCCATTGTTTAATAGGTGATTTAGTTTTGAAGCAAACCTATCCGGCAAGTTGTCAAAAGTGTAATACCATCCTATTATTTTTAAAGCCCTATTTATACAAAGGACTTTTCTATTTTTAATTTCCTATTTAAGCTAATGGCATATAATGTTATAGAAATGGAAAAACATCTGCCGCCCCTGGTATTTTCTCAAAAAAAAAAAGGAAGATAAACTTCCTTCTACCCCGGCCAACAACATACATACATACATACATTTAAGGAAAGAAGGACAGAGGCCTTGCCCTTCAATTTTGCCTAAGACATTGATCTGAGATCTCACAGGTGCTGCAAGAAATACTGCCAGGTTCTGTGTATTGCTAAAGAGGGAGCCTTGAAATCATTTTTGAGGACAGACAGCATTTTTCTTTAGGAAAATAGTTAAAAGGGGCTTGAGTCAGATCAAGCTAAAGAAAAATCCAAAACCAGCGAAGTTTAGAATAATAGGGAGCTTAAACACTGCTCTGAACACTAATATGTTATTTTATTTGAATTTTAAAAGGAAGTTAAAATTTTTATTTGGTGTCTGAGAGATCAGCTTATCAAAGTAATCTGAACATGCACTAAAGAGGATATGCAGGATAATTAGGTATCTCTTGGTTCCTGGGGAAAAAGTTCTAATACTGGAAGTCAAAGGTGGGGCTTGGTAGGAGGAGGATGATAAAACCTGCCTGGTAGGAATTCTGCTGCCAGACTTTGAAGGCAGGATTATCTGAAACAGGAAATACCTTACCCTTCCATTTTGCAATTATTCTTTTACCCCTATCCTTTATTTTTTTAAGGAAAGGTGTAGGTAGAAATGAAGGTAAGCAGGCAAGCAGGCAGGAAGAGAAAGAAGGAAGAATCATCTTCGTTTTATTCCCATGTAGTTGGTCACACTGGATTCCCCACTGCCCCTGCACCCAGGACTTGAACCCAGGAGTGTGTAGCCTGTGTCCTTCAGAGGCAATTGACTTAATGGTGGGTCCACCAGGGTGCATCTTACTCCTATCCTTTGGTAAAGGTTTGCTAATCACTGAAACCCTAGTAACAGAATAAAGCACCATCCCAGGAGGTAGAGAGAAGATGTGTTCATTTGGGCATATAGAAAGTCTTGAAAGAAGTAGAAATACAAACCGACGACATGAAACAGTAGTTTTTAAACACTGAACAACAGAAAGCACAGGACTGTGATAACTGAGAAAGGAAAACAAACAATGCATATGGAAATGCAAAGGAGGAAGAACTACCAAAATGACTTAAAAAATACAAAATTTGGGGAACATATGATAATAAGATCTAATATAAAACTGCGGTGAGTATGAATTTTTAAAGACAAACACAGGCATCGATGAAACAAAATACTCTAAAAGTGGATCCACATATATACATACATAGTCAACTGATTTTTGACAAAGGGACAATGCATTATAATGAAAAAAAAAACCTGTCTTTTCAGTAATGGTGCTAGAACTGCTGAGGATCTATGTGTAAAAAATATTTTTGAACTTTACCTACATTAAATAAACATTAACTCAAAATTGATGCTAGGTATACATGTAAAATTAAGAACTATAAGGCTCTTAGAGAAAAACCTAAAAGAAAATAATTATGACTTTGAGTTAGGCAAAGATTTCTTGAATAGAGCACTAAAAACAGTCCATAAAAAGGAAAAAGTTTTTTTTTAATTTACAATTAAGTTACAATAAAAATTGCAATTAAAATCAAATGTAAAAATAAATTATATTTAATTTTTAATTAAAATTCTTATTAAAAGATACCTTAAGGAGATAGATAAGCTAGAGGCTTATCTATTTGGAAAATACATATTTGAAAATATTTAGAAAATACATATCTGATGGTGATGGTTAGCTTCATACGTCAATTTGCATAGTCTAAAGTACCAGTTTTTCAATCAAACCCTATCCTAGGTAAGCAGTAAAGATATTTTGGAGATATGGTTTAGATGTACATCAGCTGACTTTAAATAAACGAGACTATCCTGGATAATCTGGGTGGGCCACAACCAGCTGAAGACCCTAAAAGCAAAACTGAGGTTTCCCAGAAGAAATTCTGTCTATGGAAGAATAAACCCTGTCTTCAACTGTGTTCTTCTCTTTAATACTGTGCAGGTTATTATGGGTCTTGTGAGTCTCCAAATAAACTTTAGAATCGATTTGTTCAACTCCACAGAATGACATTCTGGAATTTTTATTGAGACTGTGTTGAATCCATAATTTGGGAAGAAATGAAATCTTGATAATAGCACATTTTCCTGTACATGACCACGAATGTCTCTCCATTAATTTAGTTGTTCGCGGATTTTGTTCATTAGCATTCTATAGTTTTATTGAAGTAGTTTCTGTATATATTTTGTTAGGTTTATACCTAAGTATTACACTTAGGGGATATGAATGTATATGGTACCGTGTTTTAATTTCACTTGTTCATTATTGGTGCATGGAACAGTGAATGACTTCTGTACATTAACCGTCTATCTTGCAGCCTAATTTGGAGGGCAATAAATACTTTCTCATCTTTCTAATACTATAAATTATATAGATATTTCTGATAAGCTGCTTCTGAAAATGATCTCTAAACTGAAAACAAAAACTTTAAAAAAGAAAGTAGTTTGGATTCTGGGATATAACTTGAAGTTACTGATATTAGTTGAGTTATTTCATATCATAACTACATCATAAGGATATTTTGAAATATTTTATAGTATTTCACAAGTACTAGAAAATCAAGACCTTCCCCCAATCCCTGAAAGATATCATCAGTGAGATGATATTTCTCCTCATTTCCAGTTGAGGAAATGAGGACAAAATGAGTGTTAAATTCTTATAAAAACTTTTGCAGTCAATCTATCAATCTGTATAATTTTTTTTTTGTCTGGTTCTTTGAAAATATAAAGAATTTCATGTTGGAGACCAGGACTTCACCTGGAGTAAGTCAGTCAGTCGTGGTCAGTCTGTCTGTCTATCTAGCTATCTATCTACCTTCTGAACCATTATTTGCCTGGATCTCAAGACCATGCTGATATGATGGATTTCACACATAGTGGTCAGTGAATTTTATGGACACAAAAGTCACAAGAGTGGAAAGTGGTTTTGGCATTTGTGTCAATGCTCTTGAATTTTCGACTTCTTTTTCATTCTATTGCTTATTATCTTTGTGATGGCTGAAGCTCTGAAGCGATTTTGTGACCTTTTGCTTAAAAGAAAAGGCATCTTCTCTCTATTTTCACATTTAGATAATCCAGTGTTTAAATGATATAAAACAAGAACCAGAAAGTTCTTATTTCATTTGATCACCGAATCCAAAGGAAATAAATACCTAGTGACACCATATCAAATTATACAAACTTATGAAAGGCTTATTTTTCCAAGAGGCTTATATATCTAGAATATAGCTTAGAAATATGAAAACATTTTTAAATGCTTCTGAGAATTTGAAATCAATGTCATACTTTCTATATCTTTAACATGAAGAAAATTCTCACAGGGTATCATCACTCCTACATTAGTTCCTCTTTCCTTAAATCATTTTCTATCATATTTGACTTTTAGATTTTTAACTTAGGAAATTTAGGAAAGCAAGAAGCTGCAGTGCAAAAATCAACACAATGGTGATTACTAGTAATAATCACTGCCAAACTAAAAGTACATGACATCAGAAAACAATTCTAATATTTTAAGAAAAATATAGAAGAGCAGTGTGTCTATATTTGGGGTGGGGATAGTGGGTGATATATATTCCAAACTCAGCTGAGACTATAGATGCCTAAATTTAACAATGGCAAAATAATTGGTACACATCCTTATAAACTTTTTTTATAACTAGTCCACAATTAATTTTGATATATTTTCAGTTATCATGGCATTTGTGATAATGCCTCTTAGAAATATTTTTCTTGATCTAAAACTTCAGAAATGAAAAGGGTACATTTGAATTATCTAGACAATTCACTTGGTCTAGAGTGGAATCGCTCTCTTCCTTGTGGATTTGATATTATGAAACATTTCATGTTGGCTGGTTATAGCTGCAAAATATTATATATGATAACATCATTACGTGTGTTAGATGCAGTACACTAAAGGCGTATTCTATGAAAAAGCACCACTAATGGAAGCAATGGCAGCAGCTTAGAAAAACTTGAATCTTCGTATCTTTGTCTTCTACATAAAGCAAACAAAAATATCAAAATCTTTAAAGGTTTTCCTGTATGTTTGCCAAATGGCATGCTGTTTGTGTCCATCCTTCTCTGATGTCATACATACCGTAGAATCATTTAATGTGTTTGCTAGATGTATCTAGTCCATCTTTCTACTTAGATCAATAAAGAAAAGACCCAGTGAGCTAGAATATGTTTTCATGTACTATCAATTCTGGATGAAGCACAAATCTAAATTTCTTCATTTCCTCCTTTTTTGTTCCTATTTTGCTACGATTCTAAGTAAAACCTGAACCTTTGAAGAGATACATAAAGTTGATACAGGTCCACAGGGTGTAGATACCCTAGAAACAGATCCTTTGCTTTCCCTGGGATAAAAGCTTTGTTCCTTCGAACTGGATTAAGTCCTTTT
>RJWH01011819.1:0-10750 GCA_004363575.1 Solenodon paradoxus | reverse complement strand
TTGTGTTTATACTACATTTTCCTCATCCATCAACAAATATTTAGGTTGTTTCCAATATCTTGATTATTGTTATTAATCAGTCATAGAAAGAAGTCCTGCCATTTGCAAAAATACGTATGAAACTGCAGAGCACTGCTGGGATCAATAAAGAGGAAACAGTTTAGATATGTAAAGCCAAAGCAGAATAAAACAATTACCCAAGCAACTGGAAAACCAGTGGCCCACCCCATGAGGAAAACCTTGGCCAGGAGGTTTTTGTTCCCTGCTGAGGCTCGGGAAGAAGGCTAGAAGCCAGATAGTTATCTTAAACTTTTTAAATGTAAAGTCACTGTAAACATTGTTTGAATGGCTGATTTACTTCTCGCATTTTTTTCTGTAAATGACTTCCTCATGTAAAGGCAATAAATACACGAGGAATCAGTGACTCGGGGTAGCTATTTGGGGCGAGAGATCCCCGATAGTTTTACCTCCTGACCCCACTTTTTTCTATTTTTGTCTGTTTTGTGCTTTCCTTATATTTCTCAATCCTTTGTAGTCCCTGCCTCCAGCCCTGATTGCAGGAATCGAGCCTGACAGAGCACTGTTCTAAGTGAAGTAAGTCACACAGAGAAAAGTGACTGCTGTGCGGTCTCACTCACGTGGAATCTTAAAAGCAGTGGAGAACTTGCACAGCAGAACAGGGGTGCCAGGGCTTCGGTGGTGGGAAGAGCGGGGAGTTTGGGGAAAGGGCACAGACTTTCACTTGGAAGATACCTAAATTCTACTTATCGCCAGCAGGGCGTGGTGTCTGTGTTCATGGACAGTATTGTGTGCTTAAATTTGTCAAGGGAGTAGATATTAAGTGTTCCCTCCCTTGCATAAAAAAAAAAAACAGGTAATGGTGTGAGGTGAAGGGTGTGTTAATTAATCTGACTTGGCAAATATTTCACATACACATGGATGTGTACTTGCACTTTAAACATGTAGCATTTTCTTTGTTAGTTATACCTCATTAAAGCTGGAGGGGAAAGAACCCTGCAGGGTTTCTCTGCCCTCAGTTCCAGTTACTGAAGAGAAGGGGGACTTCTGGGTGGGTGGGTGTGGACTGACGCTGAGCAGAGGGAAGGACACCCTTTCCCACTGGCCCTGCTGGCCCAGCTGCAGGGGGGCTGCCTGTGGAGGGCCGGGCCATCTGGGGAGGGGGTGTCATTCCACATCAGCAGGTTTCTCAGGTGGCAGGTGGCTCAGATGGCACTTCAGGCCTTGAGAAATGAAGCCCGTGTGAGCCCTGAGCCACCAGAGTCAGCCATTTAGAGTTGGCACAACCAGAGAAGCAAGCTGACAGGGGAGTGGGCAGGGCTGGCTCCTGCCACAGGGAAGGAAACAGGTGGCCCTGAAACAGCCGTGTAGGATGGGCAGTCATGTCACACCTGCACACTGGCTGTGTCCCAAGTCACTATGGACCAGCCCCATGAACCCTCTAAATCTCCGTGTCTTGGACTGTGAGATGCGGGTTCTGGTCCAGCTTCCCAGGCTGTTGGGAGGATCTTGAATGCTGGCCCAAAAGTCATGTGGGCAGCACCTGCTCAGAAGGGCCCTTATCTGTAGAGATTGTTGCCTGGTCTTGGGTGGCCCCAGTGAGGATGTTGGGGGCACTTTGCACTTGTCTTGGGGTGCAGGTTTGGCAGGCATTACATTTTCTGAGTCATAACATCTGGGGCCTGAGTCCCCAGCTATTGCGGCCACCTGAAGTCACTCTGTTACAAAGTAACTAACCAACGAGATCAAAGAAACATGCCAGAAGTTATTAATTTTAGGAGATTTATTGAGCCAGCAACCGTGGGGGTAAAAAGACCCAAATCTCACGGTAATCTGTGTGTATAGCTCAGGGTTTATATAGACATACAGAGAAGTGCAGAGAACAAAGGCAGTTAATAATTTTTGACAGGTACATTCATGGCTTCCATAAGGTCACATTTTTAACATTTTTCCGTTATTTAAAGTTTCCATTTTTTTTTTTTTTCACAAATTAACTAGCCAGGTGCCAGGTATAGTCTGCAATTATCCTAGAGCCCCGGTGTGTCGGGTGTGTCGGGATATGTGTCTAAACTGGACTGTGCAGTTACTTCAAGATTGATAGCCTAAAGGGGTCTGTGACCAATGAAGCATTAGGCGTCCATAACACATTGTTCTGAACTTTCCTATTTGGAGCCTCAAGGATGGCCTGTGAGCTAAGAGTAACCCAGGAACTAAAAAGTTTTTCCAATTCCCTGTTTCAACTCCACAAAGCCTGACTCATTGTCCTCCTCTCTAAGAATAGACCTGTCATCCCCTCCTCCAGGAAGCCTTCTTGCTCCCACCCTCAGGCTGATGAGGACCTCCTCCTGTCCAGGCGACAGGAGCTTCCTGTGACATGAGGTTGATCTCTGTCTGTTTCCTGACCTCTATCCACCAGGTCTCCCCAGTGCCACCAGCAGGCCCTGATGTTGGTTGAAAGCATGAATGACTGGATGCCCAAGTTTAACAGGATGCTTTTTATTATCAAAGTGAGGTAAAACATTACAGGAAATTTGAAACTGAGGCTTTAGAAAAAAGACCACTTTTTTAGAACACACTGTTGTCACTATTCTATATTCCCTCCTTAGATTTTTTATGTCAACAGGTTTTTTTTTTTCGGCCCAGCAGAAAATTCAGGGTTCTGCTTTTCTTTAGCAGAATAAATCACCTCACTCCATGGGCACTAACTTGACCAGGTGGGCTCTTTGGGTGCAGGATCTGAACCACATTCTCTGGCCAAGGAACACAGGCTCTGATGAGGACAGTGACTCCCACAGTCACAGGGAGCCAGTGGACACAGACAGTTGGTGTCAGAGCCAGAAACTAGAGCCTGGAGGCTGTTTCAGGATCCCAGTAAGTGCCCGTCATAGCTCATTCAGTGACAGAACTGCCACGGTGTTGGGAACAGGACTCCAGGAGCCACAGTTCCCAGAGGCTAACACTACTTGGAGGTAAAAGTGTTTATTTGGAGCTTGGAAGTGGGCTGGCTCAGTCAAGGAGCAGGCCAGCCCTGGGGGAAGGACTCTTGGCTATTTTAGAGGGGGATGGAGGCCTTCAGATTCCTGACTGGCACTACTGCCATTCACTCAGAGTCTGGGGACAAAGAATCTGTTTAGAAATTCATTGAGATGTTAATACAGACAGTAGTCAAAACAATGAGTATCCTTATCAGAAGAGACTGAGAAAAGTACCTGGGACCAGCTACCAGGAAACACTGAGACAGGCAAATGGAGAATCATGCCCAAATGACACACATAAAATGGCATCACCCATGTCTTTCTGGGGTGCCCTTGTCCTATCAGAGATGATTTTATGATTTTTTTAAAGTAGCTTCTAGAGACATATCAGGTACACTACTTTGCATAGGAAGGTTCCAAAAGAAACCTCCTACCTACATATGTACATATGTTCACACTTTTGTTTATTCTTGTATATTTTTACTTAGATAAAAATTTAAAGGGCATGCATCTAACTTTGCTATCTTTGAGGCTTTTAATGTTCATCATACACCCCCACATCCTGCACCTTTTGAATATTTTATAATGAGAAAACAGCACTGTCTTCAGAAGTATCTTTAGTCATAAGTCAAAACTGTAAGTACTCTTACTTTTGTGTGGGTCAGAGGAAAGGAAAGATCTCTTCATTTCTCTGAGGTTCTTCATCACCTGACCAAAAAACAAATTGACATTAGGCACAATTAGTAAGAGAAAAATCCAAATTACTAACGTACATATGGAGAATTTACATGGCAGTAGATTCTGAGGTATCTGGGCCAGACCAAATATGTAAATCATGTGCTGAAGTCTGGTAAAGGGGACCTGGGGTAACTGGAGACACACTTACAGTTTCCATGTGGTAAGGAGACAGGTTTTTACACAGAGAGGACTATGTACAGATTCAGTAACTTCTGGATTAAGGTCCTTGGCTTCCTCCTGTCAGAGTGGGGCTTCTACATGAGACCAAACCTTGGGGTGGGAATGTTCTAGCCCCCTGATCTTTTCAGATGCAAAAACGAGACAAAACCAGGGTCATCATTAGGACACAACAGAGAACAGGATATGGCTTAATCTAGGGTCCTCCAAAGCACTGGTGTAATGAAGATGAATCCATTCTTCAGGTTTAGTTAAGAAAGCAGCAGCTGAGGGATGTATGGCATGAGCTAGATTCTAGGAAGTAAGTTTGACTTGCTTTGGAAGCTGGGATCTTGGAGAAATAGAAATACTAGCTTTAAAAAATTTTTGGACTTGTAGTTTAAATTGAAGAATTCAAAGAAGTGAGAGAAACTGAATGAGAAGTCTATGTTCTTGGCTCCAGTGGTGTGAGGTGTTGGATGGCGGCGATGCCCAGAAGTCACTGACTTAGCAAGTGCAACTGCACAGACTGAAGGACCGTGTAGTCTGTCATATGGCAAGCTCTGATGTCTTTGATTTCGTTCCAGTTCCTCCTCCTTTTCATTCTGCCATCAGGGAAATTCAAATCAAAACAACAATCCATGAGATACCACCTCACACCAGTAAGAATGACTGTTATCCAAAAAAGAAAGCGGGGCGGGGTGGGGGGACCGACAATGAGTGCTGGAGAGGATGTGGAGAAAAGGGAACCCTAATTGTCAGGGGGAATGTAAAATGGTGCAACCATTCTGGAAAGCAATATGGAGAGTCCTTAAAGAATTGAGAATAGAAATTACATATGATCCAGTTATTCACCTACTGGACGTTTACCCTGAAAACAAAAAACATTTTCCGAAGAGATATAAGCACGCACATGCTCACTGCAGCACAATTCTCAATAGCTAAGAGCTGGGAGCTACCTAAATACCCACCTACAGAGGAGTGGATAAAGAAGATGTGGCACATATACGCAATGGAATACTATACAGCCATAAAAGGAAAATATCCTGCCATGTGCAACAACATGGATGGACTTGGAGAGAATTATGCTTAGAAAGATCAGTCAGAAGGACAGACATATGACAGCACTTATCTGATGTATAAAGAGAAAACAAATGAATTATAAATTAAACAATACTAAAAGCGGGGAGAAGAAAGAACACTACTCAAAACAACTATGGATTCAGTGGTGGGATGAAAAGAGACAAACTGGGGAGTACCAAATGATGGGGCATGGATGGGGGAAATGCAATGAAGGGTATTAACTGTAAATGAAGGGAGAAAAAAGCGGGGAATATTGGTAAATTTATTGTGCTATGTGCAAATGTAAAAATACTATGATATATTCTTCAACACAAGTTAATGTCAAAATGCAATAGCCCTTCAATAATGATAAAAAAAATTAAATTAAAAGAGTCTAACCTAGCTAAACCTAGACTTAAAGCCTATCCTAATCTAATCTAATTGATCCTAGTAGGCAATTCTAATTTAGCATAGCCTAGGAGATTAAACTAACCCAGCCTAGAAAAGGAGGAAAGGATAGACTCTCCTAGTCCAGGTGATTGTTTTACCCTAGGGTCTTACACAAGGGGAGTCTAGGCAAGGAAGTACTTTGCCTCTCCTAGTAGTCTTGTCATGCATTTTCAAGTTGAACCTGGCCTAGACCAGGAGTTAGGCTAGCTAGGAACCTGCCTTAGCAGGCTAATTTGTATGATGTATTGTAGGGTCCTAGCCTAACCTACAATAGCCTAGATTAACATTTTAATAAGCCTATTTCAGTATGGCCTATACTAGCCTAAGAGGCAGGCCTAGCTTAGCTTATCCTTGCTTAGTAGTTTAGCCTGAATACCCTCGTTATGGGGTCTAGATGAGTCTCTCCTAGCCTATAAGAACAGCCTATTTTATTTCATTCTAAAGCTACTCAAGCTTATATTATTCTTTGAGGTTAGCCTCTACTATATCCTAGAATGCTCTGCTAGTGCAGACTTGTCTCTGGAGATTGACTAGCCCAGTCTCAGTGACCCTAGCCTAGCCTGCACAAGATGGTATAATCGTCTAGCCAGCATAGGTTAGTTAGGCAGCTGGCACGGACTAGAGAGCCCAGCATGGCTCAGCATAGAAGCCTGCCTTCGCCTGCATTACAGGATAGCCTAGCCTTGGATGCTAACTTATTATAGCCTAGCTCAGGAGTCTTAGACTACTGTTGCTTGGGAGAATAATCTAGCCTAGCCTAGCCTAGCCTAGCCGAGAGAATGTTTCCATCCTTTCCTAGCTTTTTCTAGGAAATTTGCCTGTCCTAGCTGATCACCCAGTCTAGGCTGTCAGCGTAAACTAGACCAGGCCGTCTGAGTAAAGCTAGTTTGGTCTAGACTCCTAGGCTAGACTGTAAGAACATTGGGCTTAACTAGAAAGGTTTGTGTCTTAAACTAGACTAGGACAGGCAAGGATATCGTCACGGTTAGCAGCGTAGACGAGGCTAGTAGACGCCTCGGTTACGCTGTCCTACATCGTGCAGCCTCCTAGGATGGTCTAGCCTACTGGGCTGGGAAAACGTTAGCCGCCTATGCTTGACTAGCTCAGCTTGTAGACTAGCCTAGGTTCCCCTTATGCTGGGACAGGCAAGGCGAAGCTCCTAGGTGACTTGGCTAAATTTACTTTTTAAGGTATGCTCGTTTATGCTAGGTTCACAGGCTAGGCTGTCCGTGCTCTAAGTCAGGCTAACCTCACATTCTAGGCTTGGCTGGGCTAGTCCTCTACATTAAATTAGTCTCCTAGGCTAGTCGTCTTCCATTGTGGGCCAGGACAACAGCTCACGCGACGCTAAACACAACTTGGTGAGGCTTCTTCTCAGGCTGGGTAAAAATAAGATGAGGTTAGTTTTGATCACCCTTTTAAGGCTAGGTTAACCTCAGTATAGTTGGTTAGACTGGCCTCCTTGCTAAAACTAGAATAGTCTGTAGGCTAAGATAGGCTAGGCTTCTAGGAGAATTCAGGTGAGTCTCGTCTATCCTCAAATGTAGTTTAGGACAGCCGTCGTGGTTAGTTTACACTAAGCAGAGCTTGGTTAGGCTTCTTCAGTATAGAGTAGACTAGAGTAGGTGAGTCCTGGACTATGCTTGTAAAATAGATAAGGCTCAGCTAGACTAGGCTAACGTAATGTTACACTAGGAAAGGCAGACCTCCTCAACTAGATTAAGCTAAATTATGCTAGGCTAGCCTTTTAGGGTAGCCTAGGCTAGGATAACCTAATAGGCTAGGATAGCCAATCCTCCTTTGCTGGGCTAATCTCCACTAGCACTGGCTAGGATAAGCAAGCCGACTAGGCTAAGACAGGATGATAAAATAATAGTTTTGGATATGTTTGGCTGGCCTAATTGGATAGTAAAAGCTGGCCTAAAGTAGCCTGGTGTCTATGGTACACTAGTTTCCTAGTTTGTTTGTTCTTATGCATAAGGGTATCAAGGCTAGCAACCTTGGAGCAGTTAGTCAATGAGGCTGTCAGGCTACATTAAGCAGCTGTTGTAAGCTAGGCTCTCCAGTCCTCCTCATCTAAGATACCCTGGTTCCATAAGCGAACATAGACTAGGCTAGATAGGCTCGGCCAGACTAGACAAGCTTCCTTGGCTGTTGTCCTATGGTCCCTCCCCCAGGATAGCCTCCTAAACTAGTCTACACTACCTGGCTAGACATGCTTATGCTAATATAGTCACCTAGGCTAAACTAGGCCAGTATAGGCCTGGCTAATCTAGTATACTTTGCTAAAGTAGGCTATGCCAGATTACTAGTCTTTGCCAGACTAGCTAGGTTAGCCTCCTAGGTAAGGTATTTTAATCTGTTAGGCTGGACTATACTCTTATGCTATAGTAGCTAAGGCTAGGATGCGATGGCTACACTTGTCTTCCATGCTATGCTATGCAAGGTTATGCTCACAGGCTAAGCTTGATCAGGGTGTCCTAGGAAAGGATAGTCAAGGTTAGCATACTAGGTTAGCAAACTATGTTACGATACTGTACCCTTTTAAAAACAGGCTAACCTAACAATCTAGGCTGTGTTAGTTTCTCTGGTAGTCCTAAACCGGATTAGGATAGGCCAAGCAAGGCCCTTAGGATAGGTTAGGTTAGGTTAGATTCCTAGGCTAGGCTCTACAACCCTAGATGACTAGGCTAGGCCAGGCTAGGGTAGCTTCAATAAATGGGTTATGAGTCTAGTCTCATAGGATAACCTCAATATTCCTCCTAAAGATAGGCGAGGCTACTAGAAGACATGAAGGCTCTCAGGCTCAGGTAGGTTATGCTCGTCTCATTGTCTTGGCTATACTAGGCTAGGCTTCTAGGGTCCACTCTGCTACATTTCTAGCTATCCTAGCTGGGCTAATGACCTATGCTAGGCTTGGCTAGCATCCTAACCTGGCTTATGTTTGTGTGGGGTCGTTTGTCTTCTCGGTTATAATAGAGCAAGTTAAACTTGGCTTCTAGGACAACAAAGCTACTCTCCCAGATGAAACTGAGCTATGCTCGTAGATAGGGAAGCGTAGGTTAGGCTCCTAAGATATCTTACTCTTCTAGACAGAGCTGAGTAGCTGTGACACAACATCTGGTCCACACAGCCCCAAATAGTCCATATCTGGCCCTTTATAGCAAAAGTTTGCTGACTCCTGAAATTGTTACCAAAGCTTCTGTGTCCCTTTCCCCACTGACTAGTCAAGATCAAGTTCTACAAGTCAATTGTAACAAAAGTTTTATTTGCGAATTCAGCAAGGAAAGAGAAGGGAACTCTTTCCCCAAAGACCTTCTCAAGCCCAGACAAAAGGACGGAAGGGCATGTAGGTTTTCACATGGAAGGAAGGGTGCAGGGGCAGCGGCACAGGTCTCTGTCATCTGCAGGATTCAGGGAAAGGGGCTAAGAGTTCCAGGAGTAGGGCTGCAAGCCCAGTTCAGGTTTGGCTGTACCCTCAGTGAGTGTCTCAGCACTGGGTCAGTCCCGAGGTCATGTTTCCCGGGTTCCTTCTATCGATTCTGTGTGTGATCATCTTAGAGTTCTCAGTAGGCCATGCAGGGAGTTATTTCTTGTTGAACAGCATAGCTGGGACATCGAGTTAGTCTAACTGAGGGAAAACAAATGGCTGAGAGGTCGTGCTTGCCACCTGCTTGGCAAGTGTAGATGGAGGTGTCGTGTGGGCAAGAGCAGCTGGTTGTTTCACAGACTGGCCTCATGCCAGGCGACAGAAGAGATCAATGGTCCAGGATAAAGTAACCTGATTGATGACGAAGGTGGCATTCCACAGCAGTGGTGGAAAGGTAAATACTTCAAGTCACGGTTCTGGGTAAGTTCTGTTTCCAAAGTGAAACCTGCTTCCTACCTCACAACGCATGCAAATAAAGTTACTTTGAGGGGGATTTAACATAGAAAAGTAAAAAAATCTGTTCTACGATGCTATAGGATACAATCTTCATCACCTTGGATTAATAAAAGATTTTTTATAAAGGGCAGTGAAATCATTACCCATAGTGTAAAACATCAATCAATTATATTCCATTAAAACTGATAATTTCTATCCACCAAAACACACCATCAACAGTGAAAAGTCAAGTCACATAATGAGAAAGATATTTGCAAAATAAATAATAAAGGATGCACATCCAGAATTATAAATCAAGTAGGAAATCCAATAGTCATTAAACATACAAAAAGATGTATCGCCTCATTATTTACCAGGGAAATGAAAATTAAAAAAAAAACAAAATGAGATAACACTATACACCCTCCAGAATAACTAAACTTGGAAAGATTGAGAAGCCCAAGTGTGATTATTGAGAAAGCTTTTTCTATCACTCAGTAATTCCACTACTAGATCTATCCCAGCAGATACTTTTATGTTGGGGTGATCCCTTGTGGCTCAGGTGGTGGAGACACTGACATGCCGACCATCTCAACTCTTAGATGAACCCTCTGTCTTATTCATAGAAATTTTATTTACATTATGATCTTATTTCTTGTCTTCTTGATTGAACAAGGACTAAAAGTGTTATAGCAATACTTTTTATTTAGTTTATGATTTTTTATCTGTCATCCCCCCAAAAACCCAGTATCTTGGGCTGCGTGTGTGGACTGCACCCCAGAATCTGTTTAACACTGCACCCCCAAAGCACAGTTGTCATTTAAAAGATTGTGCTTCACATTGATGCAGGGACAGCGCACCTTGGCATCTATAAAGCAGGTGTGTCGATGTATAAGCAGGAAGTTAGCCGTCACAATCTAAGATGCTGAAATAAGTTACTACCACACAGGTGAGGTGAAAATGGAGTTACGAAGACCCTTTCTTAACAGCCTGGGTCTAAAGACACCTCCCCCCCCGCCTACTTCTGCCATTTACTCCAGGCATCCCTGCCAGCTCTCCTGAGAGCTCCAGAAACCTTAGTTCTCACAGCTCTGGGCAGAGCTCCAGCCCTGTTCACACCCACGAGGGAGGATTCCATCCTCGAGGGGTGTATGGGAAACCATTCTGCCTCTACACACACAGTGCAGCTAACACACGTGGAGTGAAGCACATGACACCTCACACACACCCTTCTTACTATAACTTTCTCAGCCTACAGGTTACACTCGCTGTTGCTACTTCTAATATCTTTGCCCTGTGATCCTGGTCACAGGGTTCTCTGTGAATTGTTCTGGATGGCCTGCACATCTCATCGGGGGTCCAAGCTCACCCATCACGTATCATTGCCACATTTCATGCCTTTCTGTTTTGCTAGTCAAAATAATCACTGAAAATGTCATCCAGTCACTGAATTGCTGTTATACCTAAAAACTTCCCAAGATGACAG
>RJWH01011818.1:0-10751 GCA_004363575.1 Solenodon paradoxus | reverse complement strand
CCCAGCCCTCAGTGTAGTCCTTGCTGTACTTGCACCGCTTTTTTCCTCCAGTAGCCGAGGCTGCTGCTGCCTTCTTCTTACGCCTCACAAACCCATCTGCACATCAAAGACAGAGCAGTGGTCACCGAGGTCGGTGCAGCACCCATTCAACTGCATCTCCACTCAAATTCTGCAAATCTGCCTGTGGGTAGGGCTCCCAATGCAGTGTCTGCCCAGAGGGGAAGATCTGCACGGTGCACCCTTTGCCCTACAACTTTTCCACGCGTCTAACTCAATCATTTCCTCAAATGTCCACTCCTTCATCAGGCCCCCAAACATTGTATAGGAGACACAGACAGCTGATCATATACTGTCCCTTGGCTTGGCCCACGATGGCAAAGGAATGTGTTCAGTTTTGTGACAAAGCCACTGAGACTTTCATATTCAAGTTGTACTCATTTAACAATCGGGTACCTTCAGGTCAGGAAACAGGAGTGGGCAGAGCTTAACTTAAAACCCGAAAGTTAGACATTCGGAGCTAAAGATCAGTTGGGTACACGGCGCAACCCACACTCCACGCCGGCCTCCCAACAGGGATCCGCCACACGATTTACCAAAGGAGAGGGGCGCCTGCCCCGGGCTCCCTCGTCACCGAGGACCCGCGCAGCCAAGAGTGTAGGACTTGCCAGCGAGCGTCCAGCCTCCCTCCTCCCCTCACAGCTAGAGCCCTTACCCTCGGGCTGGAAAAACACGCGGCCGACCTCGCCGTAGGCGCTGAGAAGGTTCCGTACATGCAGGGGCCGAAAGCGAGGCGGGATGTGGCCCAGGTACACGATACCAGGCACCACCCGCTTCTTGCCGCCACCAGCCGTTTCTTCGGCTTCCTCCTGCTCCTCGTCCGCCGCTGGATTCAGGTCTCCCTCTTCCTCAGACCCCTGATCCGCGGCTTCCTCCGCCGGGTCTGCTGCGTCCTTGGACGCCTCCGCCGCCATGCTTGCGCGTACGAGAAACACCGCAGCCATAAAGCGCCGCGCCGTCTGACGCTCACTGCGTGCGACGGCCGGCAGGGAAGGGGGCGTGCTTTCTGCGGCGACGGCAAATGAAAAGACGAGATTGGACGATTCCGGTTAGTCCCCGCCCGGTGGCGCGGGCCGGAAATGAGGTCACGCGACTGCCCCGCAGTCTTTCATAAAGCCAGAGTCGCTGGAAGGCTGAGCGGCAGGTATCCACTAAACAGACCTTATAACGCTATTGCGAGATGCAAAAAGGCATAGCTCTCAAAAGCAGGCTTTCAAAAAAATGTACTTTTGATTTGATTTTTTGAGTTTGTTATATTCATGTTATACCTGTTGGCAGATGTGTACGTGGCGCCGACTCCGACGTAGGGCGGCAGGCCCCATTCTTTCCGGGGACTTGTTTTCCGAGATTTGCTGCATCACAACTATTTCCTTTGTGCGCTAAATCCCAGAACAGACCCGGATCTAGGGATTCCTCTTCAGATCCCATCCCGCTTGAATCGGGGCTTGGCCGGGCGGGGTTGGGGGCGGGGCAGGGAGAGCAACGTTTCCCAGAGGAAGGAAGTAAGGGCACAGGTGTCCACAGTTAAATCCCAAGATGATCGCGATTGCCAGACAGACTCCTAGTATATTTCTGAGTAGCGAGCACCACGTCCTTTCATAGAATGATCTAAAGGTCTAAAAACTGGACTCCGAGTTCTCACATGCCGATTTAATGAACGAAAACTTGCTGTCAGTTACCCTCCGCTCCATTTTTGGAGAGCGGAGAGGCCACTGAGGAATTGGTGACAGGTGCCACTTTTAATTTTAATACCGGAACCTTCAAAACATTGAGCTTCAGTGATTGAAATGAGAACACATCTTGAGGTGACTTCAAAAAATAAGGGGGTGGGGGGCGGGACTAGGGGCTTGAGGGAGATGATGCCAAGAGTCAGTTGTGTCAGCGTGAAGGCTCTGATGGTAATTTATGCTATTTCTCCTACTTTGTGTACGTTTGAAATTGTCATTAATAAACTGTTTACTCACGAAAGTACGAACATGACAGAATCCTAAACAGTCGTAGAAACCCCGTAAAAAATGAAAATGAAAACCTTGGGTGTTCTTTCTATTCTCTACACTCCCCACAATTCCTTGTCACAAGGTGCGAAGTCAGTTTTTCTGGCCCCATGTATTTCTTTAGACTCACTGCCCTTCAGTGAAATAAAAGGCTTAGTCCTTCGAGCCGGATTCGAACCAGCGACCTAAGGATAGCGGTAGTTAACTTCCTACAGTCCTCCGCTCTACCAACTGAGCTATCGAAGGATTTGAGTTATGGGGCCCTTGAACATTTAAAATAATCTTTATCTTAATGACTTTGCTTTGCCCGTATTTAAAAATTATAGGGAAACACGATGGAGTTTTCTAAAGTGATGGAAAGACTCTAAAACTGATATGGGTAATGACTATACAAATATGTTAAAAATTAATTCCTTTAACACTTAAGGCTTGTGTTTTTCACTGTGTAATGTTTTAGGGCTTAAAAAACCAAACCAAACCAAACCGAAGTAGCTTGTCTTGCTCCCTTAGGTATAATGTAGTTAGGACTGTCTGATTATTCCAGTTGATCCATTCATTGACCTCTTTGCTTAGTGCCTTCTTTCTCAAAAGTCCTAAGTCCTAATGTCCTAAATATAGACAACTAAGTTGAAGTGGGACCTACTCTTTTTTTTTCAAACACCCAACCATCCCAGGTCGGGAACCCCAGTCCTTGGACTGTACATGGTTGGCATTGGCACTTTAGTAATCTCAGCTGCCTGCGATAGAAGGGTTTGCAGGGACCTGCTGTCTTGAAGTGGAGTTTCTGCCTACTTCATTTTGGAAATATTGCAATTCTTATTTTTGAAGGATAAGGGAGACAATATATAGTTTCAAATGTACAGACACAACCTTGAGAAGTGGTGTGTGCTCCTGTGTTTAGGAATTCAGTGGCTCATTTGATAGTGAAGCAAATAAAAGAAACAACCCAACCCCAAGTTTAAAAAAATAAATGTAGCCTCCATCTGTGACTCAGTTGCTAAAGCACAGGCTCTGAAAGCTGTGGACCCGAGTTTGACTCGGCTGGGTGGCAAAACAACAAAAATGTAAATATTCTATTTATAGCAATCCTGTAGTGAACACAAACAAAAGAGGAAATCATCTGAACTGACATTTCTTGGTGATGTATTTATGGAAAAGATTTCTGGTGAATTTATGTATAAAACAGTATTGCTTATCAAAATCAAATATCTCCATAACTGTAGTTTTGAAAAAATAGCAAATCTTTCTTTCTTTTTTAAAAGGAAAGGTGCAAGCAGGTATGAAGGCCAGCAGAGACAGGCAGGAAGAGGAGGAAGACACTTTTATTTAGTCGTTCATCCTGGTTGTTTCCCCATTAGTAGTAAAGAGGTATCATAATCTACAAGAAGTGATACAAGTATTCATACATGTGTGCCATCTTTAGTCTGAACTTTCTCCTTCCCTGGCTGAAATAATTGTGGGAGACCGGCTCATTGGTTTGTTTCCACTTATATTTCTGATAGCAGGTAGAGTTTCCAAACACTTTTAATTCCTCCTAATTCAGCAGTAGCAATTACTACCCAGGAGCAGGGAAGATGTCTTTAGTCACCAGCGAGCCCATATGTACAGCACATAAGGATTAACAGGCTAATACCTGGACTGCTCAATACCTTGTTTGATCTTTCATCTAGTTCATTACCAATAATTAGTACATCTGCCTGGCTTTTGTAAAAGTTTTTGCTTATTCCGTGTTCAAAACTCAAGCAAATTTTAACAAAATAAGCTTTTAGACTAATGAATGTTTTGCCTGCTGTGGTCCGTGTCTGCCCTAAATGCCTCAACCCATCAAAGTTCTTCAAGGGGTACCACGAGTGCCCCATGACCTTTCGTAGTCTTGCCCAAATTTCCTAGACTTCACCTTCAGTCTTCCTTCCATACAACATTGTTTTCAGCTCTAGGAACACGCCAGACTTTTTAAGGCATCTGAAACTTTAACTGCGCATTCTTGCAGGAATGACCTCGGAAATGTGCTGACCACTGGCCAAACTGGAAGGCTGTGATCAGGGGTCAGTTCCACATGGAAGACGCTGTTGGTACCTTGGCCATGTCCCAGTGGACCTCACCATTTCGGTGCCCATTCTGACTCCCACCGCATCTCTTGCATGAGCATGTGCGTGTCCTGTCACTGATCCCACTCTATTCCCAGGTGTGGCAGGTCAAACCTTTCTTGGAATTGGGACAGCCCCTAAGTCACAACTTTGGGTAATTGTTCTCCCAAGCCCCTGACCCTTGAATTTGATCATTCTGAGGCATATTTTCCAGTGTTTCCCAGAGGATGAAGTTTAGGTTTCCCAGAGTGGTAATCCTTGGTAATGCTTTCCTGTTTCACTTCTTTTCCCCACCAATATTTTCTGGGATAAAGTACTTGGGTTCATATCTTTAGTTAATCTAAAACGACACTGTAGGTTTTTAAAAGATCACTTGAGATCTCTGTAAGAATAGGTAATAAGAGATATGTAAAAAGAAATAGTTCAACATCTTAAGATGGCTAAGATGAGGCATTCAAAATTACTACCAGGCCTGAGGGAAATGGTGTGTAATGTTTGGGGGTTTTTTGTCTTTGTTTTTTTGTTTTTGTTTTTGTTTTTTGCCAAAGACAAAAGTAGCCTAATGCAAGGGTCTTGTCATATAACCTGAACTCAGTGTCACCAAAGATATTGTAAATTCAATAAATGTGTAAGACACTGATAAACTGTTAGATTTCACCTACTGTTAGGGAACGTCCAATCAGTAACGTATGTTTTTTTTAGCAAACCGATGAAATTTTGGCGAAACAGTCCGGTACCCTCCTCTGTAACCGTCCTTTTTCCTATGAAAGTCACCACCTGATACTGCGGGTACTTGAAGAGTTTTATATATTTAAGATACCACTGGTGGCATAATAAAATCAACCTATTAAGCAGATGGAGCATGAGACAAGGAGAGTTTAAAAACTTCACTAAATCATACTAAAAATAGAGCATCAAAAGATAACTCCTCCCTCAGCAGCCTGTTTAATCCTGCACTCAGCCCTGACTCCAGACTCCTCTAACCCACTCTGCTCACCCAGATGGTACCTACCTTCTCTTCTCATCCAGAGATGCCCCTTTTCTCTGCTACATCTTTTTTTTCTATTTCGTTTATGGATTTCTAAAGATTATACAATTTACCTTTCAAGTTTATGATATCTTTTCCACTCTGAAAAAGTAATTGACTAGGACAAGGATCTTTGTGCAGGCCGAGTGCCTAGAAGGGTCCTTCTCCTTGGGGGGGTGCTCTGGTACCATTTATAGAGTAAGTCAAGTTCTTAAATTGAGGACACTGCCCTAACAGAACCACACATCTGAGATAAAATTCATGAAAGGAGAAAACAGAACAAGCTATTGAACAGCACTGGCACCTCCAACCATCATGAATGACAACCTTTCCTATCTACTTTTCCGTTTTGAAAATGGAAAAGGATGACTCATTAAGAAATCTCATTCTTAGACTTAACACCTCCAAGGAACGTTTATAGGAACTATGAAACTGCCATCTACATTTGTATTTGGATTCCTGCTTAATTTTATTTTTAATTCAATTAAAAGAGAAAAGAGGACATGTTCTGGCTGTCTAGTATGTGTGGGAGCAGTCTCACATACATCCCAAGGTCCTGGGTGGGGCCACCAGGCTTAAGGGCAGCAACCAATGTGAATAACTAAATAAAAATAAAGTGCTTCTTCCACCTCTCACTTCCTTACCTGCCTACTCACCTTCATTACTACTTGCAGCTTTGGGAGAGCTGGAGAGAGGGAGAGAATAAAGCTTGTCACCCTCTCTATTCCAAACTTTATAGCCAGTGGAAAGCCATACTGTGACTTTACATTTGCTTGGTTGGCCTCTTTATGTCTTTTCCCCAAGCAACTTAAAACACCTCTTGCTCTTTTTTTTTCTTGTCAATATTTTATCCTCTCTACCTGTACATCTGGAACAGTGAATTGCTGGATAAACACACACGACCTCCCACCCCCCACTTTCTCTTCAAAATGCCATCTTGAAAAACAAGAGAAACAATGGACCAAAAAGTCAGCCCTGACATGTCTAACTTGCACTGTAGTTCGCACCAAAGGCCTGGAAGAGCGCGGGGATTCGATCTTATCCGCCATGGACTTATTAGAAAATCAACCCTGAATGTGGCAACAAAGTTCACATTTGTGATTAAACGTCCCGGCTCATTCCCCTGCCAATTGGGCACTCGACCAGTTCTCATTGCCGAGGACGCCGGGTAGCGCCACCCAAGCTCTCAGCTTGTGGCTGCCAGGCGGTCCTAGAGTTCCAACCTCGCCCTCTTTGTTAATTTCAAGGGAGAAAACTTTATTTCACCTTTATTTCTGCTGAGTGTGTGAAGAAGGGGGCATGAATAGATTTTGTGCACGCCGACCCCTTCTAGCTACAACAGTATAGGAAATGAGAACACCTCTTGGATCTGTGTAGAAAGATCAGAGGCTGCAGCAGGTGTGCATCGGCGGTGGATGGGGGTTGTGTCTGGGTGATGGGTACGATGAAGTTCCTGCTATTATTTTATACCTTGGGGTAATGCTTGAAATTGCTCCTAGTAAAAGACTTCTTCAAACATTACCGAGATAGCAGAGGACCCCAAAGGCCGTCGCGTATCCATACCGCCAATAAAAATTCAAGTGGAAACCTTGGGAATATGTCGCTCTTTCCACTCCCTACACTTCTGATCCGCCCTCTCGACTGAAGTCCCTCTGATTAGTTGGTCGGGTGTGGGCGCGACAGGAAGCAACCTCCACCGCGGACAGAGGAGGGGGAGGAAGTGAGAATTAAAACTGCATTTGATGATCAGTGACCGGAAGCAAGGGTGGAGTCGGGAGCTGGCGGGATTCTGGGGTGGGGGACACACTTCTTGAGAAGTGTGAATTTCACAACTGAAAAGTGAAAATGAAGACTTCCTAGAAATGCCTTTTGGCGACCTAAAAACGAGCTTACTACTTTCTTCCTAGCATAAAACCCATTTCTCTTCCAACGGAAGAAATAGTTTGCTAGAAGGAGAGGTATTATACCCTAACTTTTGGTAAGGAGCTAAATTACGTAGAAGGGATGGATTATACTTTTTCAGTCTAACTAGTTTCCAAAATACTTGTCCTTCGAGCCGGATTCGAACCAGCGACCTAAGGATGTCCAGTCGTCACCTCTACAGTCCTCCGCTCTACCAACTGAGCTATCGAAGGAACCGATAGACAGCATACTCTCTGTCGCATTTATTTTTAAATCTCTAGAACAATGTTCTGCTTAGTGTTTGTCCACTTTTTAAAGTATTGTAGTCAATCTTAAGCAGCCGTTTAGAGACTGAATGTATTCCATGTAATGACCAGGGTAGTTTCATGAGTTTATAAAAATGTAAAATTCACTGGGTTGTACATTTAAGACATTTGGATATAATTCTTAAGTTTTTCTCAAAACAAAAGCCCTGCTGGTATCCCGCATCCTTCTGTCCTAGGTGTAATGCACCTAGGGTGACTCCCATGAATTTCCTGCTGTTCCACCTGATTACCTCCTCTTTCTCTCAGAAGCGTCTAGATTTGCTTCCTAAATGTTATGGTTGCCCTAAATACAGGTAATTGGGCTGAAAGAGAATTCCAGAGTTGTGGTCAGAACAATGCCCACCCCCCTTTTTTTTAATAAATGTAATGATCCTCCTTTCTGAAAGTTGAAAATCATGTATATTCATAACGCTAATGATGAAATAAATGCAATATTTGCGTGTGTGAATTTTCTCATTTGGATAAATTATTGGAGGTTTAGATTATATTGCACGATTATAATAGAATAATTAAAGTGAAGAAAGCGAACGTATAAATATTTATTTTCCAAAGCAATCCTCAAACATTGATGTTCAGAGATTGCTACAATTTCCATGAGTCAGTTAGACCCAAATAGGGATATTCTAAACTATCTGGTGATAGGCTTTCCTTGGTAATATTTTTAAGGAAATAGTGAATTTCTCTATGAAATATCTGCATTTATTAATATAAAACAAAGCTATATTATTGAAAAAATTCCAAAAGCTCCTTCAAATTTGCAGTTCCTGTTAGGAATACTGAGAGCACAGCCCTGATATTGGACTCAGGCACTAAATCCCTTTCCATGAGAAACTAAATTGTTACTTTCCTTTCAATGTTTCTAATCTAATAGAGAATGAGCATCTACATAGGAGGTACCTTAGGAAGTGGACAGCTTCTCCTGACATTATCAGGAATCCTATCTCTGCCTGAAAACCAGTTGGAAAACAGCAGAGATACCAACAAGCGGGGAAAATTCAAGATGGTGCTGGATTCAATAGTAACTACAGAATTGTCTGTTGAGATGTAGAAGTATTATTAGGCTGACACTCAGAAGAATAGGAACCCCCAGAGAAAAACAGAAAAGTGTCTTGGTCATCTCAAACTACTAGGAAAAAATAAAAACAGATTGGGTGACTGAAACAACAGAAATTTATTTTCTTACAATTCTGGAGGCTGGGAAGTCCACAATTGAAGTGAGAGTCATTTGGTTTCTGATGAGAACTCTCTCCCTGGCTTGCTGACAGTCATACTCTGCTGTGTCCTCACTTGGCAGAAAGACCCGGGGCGGGGGGTGGGGGGAGACACACACGGGGACGGACGGACACGACGACTCTCATATCTCATCTTATAAGGATACTAATCCTATAGGATTAGAGCCCTAATCTTGTGACCCCATTAACCTTAATTACATGTGTGGTTTAAGTTCAGGGATACATTCTGAGAAATGCTTGCTAGGTGATTTTATTGCTGTGTGAACATCATGGGGTGTAATTACACTAACCTAGATGGTATAGCCTACTACAAAACTAGGCTGTATGGTCTATATCCTATTGGGACCACTGGTTGGACCTGTGGTTGATAGAAACATGAAACATGACTGTCCTTCCTTGTTCCAAATATAGCCACGCTGGGGGGTTAGAGCTACAGCATATGAATGCTGGCAGAGTACAATTCATTCCAGAGCAGTAAACTTAGAGTTGCATAAATATTTTAATAACTGGTATAGCCTTCATCTTGAGATCATTTTCTTGATAATCCTAAAATAATATTCTTAACCTTCATTTTACATCTGTGGAAACTAAGCAATAGGAGAACTTAATATCTAATTACTCCAATTACGTACCTGAATCCCTAGTAGAATCACGGAAAATAAACTGGGGGGAAAGAACAAGTGGAGGCCAAAACGGCTTCTGGAACTAGGTAAATTCTGTCCAGCGGAGAATATAGAGAACACAAGAATGAAGGCAAGAGCACCCCTTAGCCAAGATTTGAGGTGAATGTTGGGTTTCTACACACACTTGGAATAATACCTGAGTTTTGAGTTCTCTTGTCTAAGGGGCCGTGAGGATAGGAAGGCAGAGGGTTTCTTCCCACAGAAAGTTATCAATTTTTTGTCAGCCCTGATTGCAAGAAGTAAAACAGAAACAAAAAGCAAGCACCGAGGAGAATATTTTCAGGGTCTTTGAAAGGCCTGCTTGGCATGCCCTACATAGTGTGGAAACATAGCCTCTTTCTTATTAAGATGCTTCATCTACTCCTTTTCAATTTTGTTCACCTCACCCTGATTTCACTGAGACTAGAAAATAATACTAAACCACAAAAGAGAGAGGAAAAAAAAGGTGGAGGAGGGAGAATGTCTTTAGTGATGGAATTACGGAATTTCAGGCAAAAGAAGCAGATGAAAGTGAGGATGTTGGACGAGGGACCTAATATGACTTTCCTGCAAATACTGACAATGTGGCATCTGGAAATGCCCAGCGAATCCTCCTCATAGTACCTAGTACCTTGCACAGTTCCCAGTGCCTATAATTCAAAAGACCCAGGGAAAAGAAAAGAAAAGAAAAAAAAAAGACCGGGGAGGTGAGGGGGGCAGCTATTGTTTTTATCTTTTTGCAAGGACTCTAAATTTTCATCCATAATTAGATTTACTTCTATTAATGTTTACCTTACTGTTTGCCCACACCTTAATTGAAATTGGAGCCACAGATACCAATAAAGAGAGAAATTAACCGAGACGCACAATCCCACGTGGCCCATGAATGCACCAGCGGTGATTCTTGAAAAAAGCCAGGAAGTGGATCTTTGGGGACATCCTTGGGAACCTGGAGAACCTTCTTCTGGGGCCAAGAGAATCAACAGTTGGGAAAATGACAAGTGAGAGGATTGGCAGGAACTATTGGGAAGACCAAATTCGAGTCTCATGGCTTGAGAAAACAGGTTTGGTGGTCTAAACGCCCCTGCAATTTCTTCACGGTTCCCGGTCTTAGTAGATGTGACTTCAGTTTCTCTTGCTCGATTTCGAAGACAGCGGTTTCTTTGGACTCCATGCCGGGGTCTATCCACATCCACGACCTTCTCGCGATAGGATTCGACAACAGAGAAAAGGTTTTAGGTGGTACGAAAGGGCTGATCAGGGATGGAGAGATGAAAGATGGTAAGGCTAACAAGAAGTCAAGGCGGTGCCTGGGCTGGGCTAGGGAAGGTCAGAGCTTGATTGGTGCAGATAGGCTTATCCCCTCACCTTGAGGTTCCACAGGTCATAGCGGAAGGGGCTGCGCCTTCGGGCACCCATGGGCGTGTTGTGAAGACTGGCAGCCACACGCTTGGCTAGTCGCTT
>RJWH01011817.1:0-10760 GCA_004363575.1 Solenodon paradoxus | reverse complement strand
GCTGGGGCCATGCTGAGTGGGACAAGATCAGTGTATTTCATTTAACCCATCTCTTTCGTAAATTCTTCCTTGTCCATCGCCCCAATTTCTGACCGCTCTAAATCTCTCAATTGGATAAGCCAAAGTGGTTTCTTTTGATATTTTATTTTGCCTGCGTTTTAAAACATAGAGGATTAAGTATTTTCATTTGTTCATTAGTCAGTGTACCCCTGGTTTTTACTATTGGGGGCATTTTTATTGAGATATATTTGGCACACAACATTGTATACCTTTAAAGCATAGGACAATATCTTTACATATTGCAATATGATTATTGTCAGAACCCCCACAAGAGCAGCCTTAGACCAGGGATTAAAGTTCAGCTGTCAGGACAGTGAATTGCCTCTGGCTCAGCACCCAATCATGGAATACATTTGGATTGACAAGGAAAGCTGGTGGGTTTGACATGTGAGACGTATAGTACATGGACAGACCCTTCATCAAGAAACAAAGGAATAACACAAGTTGAAGACCACCAATAACTTCAAAGGACAATACCACCTTGTCCAATCAGGAACTGAAACCTGGTCTGCAGATCTCTCTCCATCCCCCTTCCTCACCATGTGGAATTTTCCCTTAAAAACTCAGGCCACCCGAAGAACTCTGGAGTCAGCCTCCCTTGGCTGGCTTCATCTTCTCTCACTCTCTCTCTGCTCCCCACTAATGCCCCCAACTTGCTTACTCACTGCACTTGTCTGATATGCGGAGTGACCCTGAACCCACGGGGTCTGAACCTCCCTTGGTCAGCTCCATCCCTTTACCCTCTGATTAAACCTCTGCTTGCTCACTCGCCTAACTCTGCTGCCTAACTTGAGAGGACCCAAACCCCACAATTATCACCATAGCTTTATCTAACACCATCCTGTCACAGGATTATCATTTCTTTTTGTGGTAGGGATAATTGAGATCTAGTGTCTTAGCAACTTTGAAGTTTATAATAAGAGTATTATTGCCTAATATCAGTGTGCTCTGCATTACATCTCCAGAACTTATTTAAAGACTGATCACAAGTTTATACTCTTAAACAACATCTTCCCAGTTCCCCATCCCCCCATCCCCACCCGCTAGTATCACCATTCTACTCTCTGTTTTTTCAAGTTTGGCTTTCTAGAATTCCTCATAATGTGATATCATAGAGTATTTGTCTTTCTATGACTAATCTCACATAGCATTAAACCTTCAAGGCTTAATGGCAAACTTCCATCCTTATTGTTGCAAAGGGAACAATTTCCTTCTTTCTTATGACTGAATAATATTCCATTGCATATACCACTTCTCTATCCATTTACCTGTTGATGGATATGTAGGATGTTTCCATGTCTTGACTATTATAAATAATGCTGAAATAAACCTGGGAATGCGATATCTCCTCAGTATCCTATTTCCATTTCTTCTGGATATATGCTGGATCACATGGTAGTTGCATGTTTAGAAAGCTGCTCATTAGATTGCTGTATGACACCCATGAAGTGTGAGGAGCTCAATGAACCCGTGTTTGCAAAGATTTAACAAATATCAATAATTTTAAAACTTCATATTCATGAAGTTTTAACTGGTAAAAATTCTTTCTAAACCAACTCGGTTCTTCTTGTATGCAAATACTCAAATTAACATCAGATAATTTAACAGGAGAAAAAAGCAAATATAATTACACACATATGGGCAACCTACATAGATATGAAGTTTCCAAAATTAGTTAGGCAAATTGGGGGTATACATGTCATCCTGGACTAAGGAGAAGGAAGTAGGGGGTCTAGAATTTCAAAGGAAAGGAATGTAACTCACAGGAAGATGGAAAGATCATGTTTGACAACAGACGTTTGCTTCACCATGCAGAAAACAATGAGATACAGGAATTTTAAAAAACAGATGTTGCTAAATTCCTCCCTATCTACCACACCAGTTCATATTTACTGGACTCATCTCCAGTTTGGTGATGGCTCACTTCCTGGAACAGGCCTTCTATCTAAATTCTTTAAGGTCATGACCTCTTTAATGTCATAAGTATTTGGGGTTTGAATTGCTCTTAGCTTAAGATAATCCACATGCCATAGTGGCATATTGGGGCCTCATATATTCTGCTTCTCCTCACACCTATGACTAGTCACAAGATGAGATTCTTTCTGATGCATACTGATGTGCTAAAGGAAGTCTTTTTCTCTTTACCTTTAATTACTTTCCTTGATCAATATTAGGCCCCGTTATTTGCAGACTAGAGTCCTCACAATGAAGTATCAAGTCCCCCAAGATGATCAGCACAACTGGTGATTTCTGAGATATAATCCTTTGTTAAGGAAAGTAATAGAGCAGGTAAATTAATAGCTCCCTATGAGAAGTGTTTCTTTTAGTCGCTGCATGAAGATCACAGATATATATATATATGTATCTATATATATATCTATCTATATATATATAGATAGATATATATATAGATATCTTCTCCATTACTGTATGTTTGCAAAAATACTCCCTCTCCCCACTTGTATGTCAGTTCCAAGAGGGGTTGGATTTCTTTTCCTGTTCTCTGTTTTGTCCTTGAATCTAGAACAGTGCCTGGAACCCAGTGGGTGATCCTCAATACCAGAGAAATAGACTCAATGAGAGAGGGTGTGGTTCTGGGCAATTCCTGGTGACCCAGATATATACTTGTAGACTGTAGGGTTGTTGAAGGAAATCTCCTACCCCTTCTGGGAAAGTATAGGTAGGGTGACCGGTATGGTCCTACAGGAGACCCTATAAGAACTCAGGACTGGAAAGAACAGCAAACAGTGGGCACACTGTTAAACCCTGCTTAAACTAGTGTTAGAAGCTTGTCTCTTAACTTTGAAGAATTTCTCATTACCTCACAGTGCCAAGTTTTATAAACTCTTTGTAAGGACAGAAACAAAATAGGTAATCAGATGTTTACTTCCTGCCTGGCAATATGAGGAGCTCCATGTTCACACTCCTGGGTACAACTGGTGAAAATTATTGCAAAACCAACAATTTTGAGTCTAGAAATGGTGCTAAGGAAAAAATAGTGAAGAGACATTTAAGAAAGTCTACTAAAACATTGGTTCTTGAAGGATTTGACCTGATTTACCTTTGGAGGCCTGTGACTTTGGTTTTCTTTTGCCTTTTTGTTGCTTTCATTGTTGACCATATGTGCATTTGAGCTTATACAAATGACCAAGGGATTATTTTTTTTATAAGGAAAGGTCTATAAAGGGGTATGTAGTTTATTTGTATTCTACAGGGTGAAGGCAACTATCTTGGGCTGATTGGCCTTTCTAGCAGGCACCTTTTCTCTGATAACTTCCTTTTGTATATACACTTGGTTGTATGGCTGAGTCCTGTGGCCGTAGTTACATATCTGACTCCACTGACTACCCAGTCAAGAGTATGGTGTCTTACAGCTGCATGCAAAAGAATGCAGCTAGGCCACTCTCTAACACCATTCACAAAAATTAACTCAAAATGGATTAGAGACTTGTACATAAGACCAGAAACCATAAAGCTCTTAGAAGACAACATAGGAAAGACTTTCCATGACATTAGTCATAGAGAAGCCTTTGGGACTCAACTCTACCATCAAGGGAAACAAAAAGAAAAAGAAACAACTGGAACTACATCAAACTAAGGAGCTTCTTCACAACAAAATAAAACATCACCACAACCAAAAGAAAACCTAGTAAATGGGAGAAAATATTTGCATTTGATATTTCTGACAAAGCCTGAATATCTAAAATATACAAAGAACTCATAAAACTCAACAGAAGAACAATCTAATCAAAAAATGTGAGGAGGAATTGGAGAAACACTTTTCTGAAGAGGATATACAGATGGCCAACAAGCACATGAAATTATGTTCCTACTGGCTGGTCATCAGGGAAATGCAAAGTAAAACAAATGAGATATCACTTTACACCTGAAAGACTGGCTATTATCTGAAAGTCTGGAAATAACAAATGCTGGCAAGGATGTGGAGAAAAGGGAACACTTTTGCACTGTTGGTGGGAGTGCAAATTGGTACAACCCCTAAGGAGAACAGTTTGGAGATTCCTCAAAAAACTGAATATGGAAATTCCATATGATCCTGTCATTCCACCTCTGGGCATCTACCCAAAAGATACAAAAACACCCATCCATAGAGATGTTTGTGTCCCCATGCTTATTGCAGCCCTATTCACAATGACTAAGAACTGGAAATTACCTAAGTGCCCAAAATCAGTGAATGGATAAAGAAGATGTGGTACATATATACAATGGAATACTACACAAACCTTAGAAGATATTAAACTCTGTCATTTGGATTAACATGGATAGAACTAGAGGGGATGATGCTAAGTGAAACAAGTCCAAAGAAGAAAGATAGATACCAGATGACTCAGGTGGAATGTGAATAGACGAAACAAAGGAACAGATGAAAAAATAACCAACCCTGAAACATTTGCAACAGAACTGAGGTTATCAGAAGGGAATGGGATGGGTGGGGGCAAATGGTGGTGGAGCCCCTGGACAATGGGAAAGAAAACTTGGTGATTTGGTGGAGGGCATGGTGTGTTGAAATATATCTAAGAAATGGGGAACCTATACATAGGAATTTATTTTAATGTGTAGAATAATTACTACAATAAAAAATAAATTTAAAAAATGAAGACAACTGTCTGCTAGCCAGGAAGAGCATCTTCACCAGGAACTGAATCAGACAACACCTTGACCTGGGACTCCCAGCCTCTAGACTGTGAATAAATCAATTTCTGTTGTTTCAGCTGCTCAATTTTTTGTATTTTGTTATAGCAGCCCAAGCAGACAGATACACAAGTTGTAGCAGATGGAGTAGCTGATGGAGAGTGACAGCAACAGGGCTCCTTCCTTTATGGGCTGAGCCAGAATAATGGGAGAAAAGCGTTCCCCTCTGCAGCTTGAGGATTAAATAATTCAGTGAATAACAATGATAAGAATGTAGAATAAACTGAAACTTTAAAAAGTTGAAAAAAAGAGTATGGTTTCTTTCTTCAGCTTTTGGAAAATCTCTGAGCTGTCGCCCTCCACAGACCAGGGAGTATTAAGGGCTGCCTCACCCTGCCATTGTAACTCCCCTAGAAGACTTCAAGTGGCAATGAGAGGTGCCAGGCATGGATGGAGGTGGACTAGGGCTGGGGAAAGAGACACTACCGAGGGAAATGTATGTTCAACACCCTTGGTAGAAACCCACAGGACAAGAACCAAGAGAAAACTTAGGGAGATTTGGAGGACTTCACCCATGTTTTCCACTTGGGATCAGTAAACACAAACAAACAAACATACACATATAAACACACAAACAAATAAAATAAACAAGTTGGGTGTTTGCTAGTGACAGTAAGGCAATCATAGCGTTCAACTCAAGTATTTTCCGTATTAGGAAATACTACTATGTTTGCTTAATGCTCAATGGCAGAAAATCATTGTTTTACGTGTGCTTTGATATCTGTTTACTTGTGGTAGAGAAAAGATTAAGTCTGTTACCATGCCTTATCCCAAAGTGGAAATGCATTCAATTGTTTGTAATAAAAACACCTTAATTTCAGAACAACAGTTCCATTAAGTACTGCTGTTCATTCAGATTACTCAGTCTTTTGAGATATATCTCAAAATGAGATATATCTAATTAATCAGGAGTTTGTTTCACTACATAGTTGATTAATATGAATGAACTATATTTTGTTTATCCAGTTACCTATTGATGGACATTTTGGATATTTCCAGTTTGGGACTATTATGAATGAACTTTTGTGTAAAATCTTCTGTGATTCTCTTAAATAACTAAAATTTGAGTTATTAAGCTATGTATCTAACTTGAGAAGACACTGTCAGTATTCCAAAATGGCTAAGCCATTTTACATACCTACTAGCAGTACTTAAAATTTTCAGTTTCCTCATACATTGCTCGCACTGGATATTGATAATTTTTAAATTTCAACCATGCTGATGTATGTGCAATCATACCTGTGGTTGTAAGTAGCATTTTCCTAATGATTAGTACTACTAAAAATTTATATATATATACATTTATTGGCCATTTAAATAACCACATTTTAAAGTGCCTGTCCAAGTCTTTGGCCTATTTTTTTCTAGTTATATTTATTTTTTATTATTAATTTGTATGAGGCTTTAAAATATTTTTCTAGATATGAATCTTTCATTAGTTATACTATTTCTTAATCTTCCCTTGCACTCTGGCTGTATCTTCTTTTTCTTAATGATATCACTTAGTGAAAAGATGGTTTTAATTTAACATTAGCAGAATTTTTGGAGAAAGACATATTATTTCACTCACATGTGGAAGATAAAGAAAAAAACAAATGAATCAACAAGGCAAAACAAAAAGAAACTTTTAGACTATAAGAACAAAAGGGTGATTACCAGAAAGGAAGTAGGAAGGGGGATGCCTTTGCTAATCATGTAAAAGAGATCAATGGTATGATAACAGGTGGAAACTAAAAATCTGTTGGTGGACATGATATAATATATAAAGATGCTGATTTAGAAGTCTGCACCCTTGAAACCTACACAGTATTTTAAACCATTGACACTTCAATAGAATGAATAAATGAAAATAAAATTTGTCTAATGTGTATCTGTTTTCCTTTATGGTTAGTATGTTGGTATTTTGTGTTTTTCTTAAGAATTTATGCCTACTGTAGGATCATGAAAACATTCCAGTATTGTCCTATGAAATTGTTATTATCATTAATTCAAATTGATATGTCTACTATCTGGAAATCATTTTTGTGTGGTATATATAAATAAGATACAGCTTTTTTCTTTCATACAGATATCTGATTTTCCCAGCATCATTTATTGCAGAGCAGTAAGTGCCAATTTTACAGCAAGTCACAGATGCATATATGGATGGGTTACACGTGAGGTTTTTCTTCCAGCTCCATTTATTTATTTGACAATCCTTGTGCAAGTAACAGTTTTAAATATTAAAGAAGAATTGACATTTATATAATATTGAGTCTTCCAAGTAATAAATAAATAATTTATTTTACCTTTAATTTTTTTCAACATTTAAAAATGCTTTAATTTATTCTTTTGTATTTTTTAGATATTTTGTTGTTATGTTAAATATATATTTTCCTTTCTATTTGTTGGAGATACATGGCAATATAATTGATTTTTTTAATCAGAAATGTACAGGCAGGAATGAAGGCAAGCAGAGGAAGGTAGATAGGAAGAGAGAGGAGGAAGAAGCACTTTTATTTATCTTATTTATTTGTACATAGTTGTTGCTCCCCCAGCCCCGGGATGTGAACCAGGATCCTTGGGATGTATGTGAACTGTGCCTGCCAAAGGTGACTGACAAAACCACTACTCCACCAGGGAGCACTGACATAATGATTTTTGTATATTGACCTTGCATTCCAGAAAACGTACTTAACTCTTTTATGTATTCTAATAATCTATTTGTATATCCTTTTGGTTTCTTCTATATAGAATATCTCAGAGTCTATATATACATAATGCTATTTTCTTCCCTACAAGTCCTTATTCCTTTATTACTTTTTCTTATCATATTGTACTAGCTTGGACCTCCTGGACAACTTTGATTAGAAATTATGGTAACAACCCTCTCTGTGGCTAAGATGCAGACTATGAAAGCTGTGGACCCAGACTCCAGATCAGTGGTAACAAAAACAAGCAAACCAAACTGAAATAATGATGTCAACCATCCTTTTTCTCATTCCTAACATACAAGGAAAAATTTTCAGTATTTTCTCACAATGCATGATGTTTGTTAAAGGTTTTTTAAAGGAGATGTTATCAGATTAATAGAATTCCAGACTTTTCCAAACTTTCTAATAGATGTTATTATGAATGGCAGTTGAATTTTATTTTTTAAAATTGGATATTTAGAAATAATCACATGATAGATCTTCCCATTTTTATTTAATAAAATTGATTATATTGTTTGATTTTTAAATCTCACAATCCTGAGTTAAGCCAAATTTGTTCATGTTACCTCATGATCTTTATAGATCACAGGAGTCTATATACTAATATAGTGTTTCAGATGTTTGCATTTCTGTTTATGAGTGACATTGCCTGCCATTTTACTGCTTAATAGTGTCTATGTCCGGTTCTCATGTCAAATTTTCCTGGTCTCATAAAATCAGTTGTAAAATGTTTAATAAAATAATTCCCTGGGACAGGTGTAGAAGTTCTACATGCATTCATATACTCAGAAATGAACCACATAGACCCAGAAAGATGCAAAATGGGTGTGGAAATGTATTGCCTAATTGGGTCATTTCTTTGAAAAAAATCTATTTATTTAATATTTACTGAAATTAATTTACAAAATAATATAAAACCATACGTGCAGTTTCTCTATTCCTCAAATATATGACAATACACCCTGCCCACCACCAAATGACCAAAAGTTCTTTTTCACTGTTCATTGGACCCCACCACCACTTGCTCCCACTCCCCTTCCCCTCTGGTAAATTCAGTTCTACTGTTAATATCCAAGGGATGTTTTTGTTTGTCTGTTCCTTTGCTCTGTTTCTTTATATTTCACATGAACGAGATTATTTGGTATTTGTCTTTCTCCTGATTCATTTCACTTAGCATAATCCCCTCTAGTTTCATCCCTGTTTTCACAAATGGCAGGATTTCATCTTTTTTAAGGACTGTGTATTATCCAATTTGGTATATATGCCACACCTTTACCCAGTCATCTGATGATGGGCATTTAGGTGGTTTCCAATTCTTGGCTATTATAAAAATACTGTAATAAACATGGGGAGTGCATATATCTCTTAAAATTAGTGTTTCGTGTGAATACCCAGAAGTGGGATGGTGGGATTGCATGGGATTTCCATTCTCAATTTTTGAGGAATCTCCATACTGCTTTCCATAAGAGTTGCACCAATTGCACTCCCACCAACAATGTAAAAGTGCTATCTTTTCTCTGCATTCTTGCCAACGTTTATTGTTGCCAGGCTTTTGAATAATAGCCATTTTCACAGGTGTAAGGTGATATCCCATTATTGTTTTAAAAGGAAAAGCGGGAATGAAGACAAATAGGCAGGCAGACAGGGAGAGAGAGGAGGAAGAAACATCTTTAGTTTATTTTTATTTAGTTGTTCACAGTGGTCACCTCCCTGGCCTCTGCCTCTGTCCGGGACTCAAACGTAGGGGTAGGTGGCTTGCTCCTTCAGAGGCAATTCACCCAACTGCTGCTCTATCAGGGTGCGCCTCCTTGTTTTGATTTGCATTTCCCTAATAACAATGAGAAAGAATATCTTTTCATACACCTACTGGTAATCCATACGTCTTCTTTGGAGAAATGTCTAATTCTTCTGTCCATTTTTTTTTTACTGGGTTGTTTTTCTGTTGTTCAGTTTTATGAGCATCAATTGGTTTTGTAGATGACTGCCTTTTCTTTGGGTCATTACATGAGTGTTAGAGAAACATTGGGGAAAGGAAGCAGTAACAAGGCTCCCTGGAATCTAGTTGTCATGACAGGTCCACCTTCATGACCTCATCTTAACCTCCTGAAGCAGCACCTAACAGAGAATTTTGGTATCTTAATGCGACTATACCATCCTATCTCAGATCTGAGTGTGCATTTCTCTTGGCATGAGTATTCTTTGGTAATCCCCCTTTAGAATTTAAATTTTTTCTCCAAGTGCTTTTTATGACTATTCAAGAATATTTCTAGGGATTACTTCTTTTTCACTGGTTTTCTAAACTGTGTCTTTACCAACTTTATCTATTTTAACCAGTTATTTTTTTCCTATATGAAATATTGTGATGAATTAATATTAATTTGAACTCAACCCTACAAATTAATTCAAATATAACATGAACTTTCCCCTCTTGCTACTGATTAATCTCTTCATTTTTCCGTGCCTTTATTCTTATATATGAATATGTATATCTTTGTGTTTGAAAAGCATCTGATTAATATTAATGTCATTCATTTCTATACTGACAATCCTCTTTAGAAATCTTAATGTTAGCAAATTAGACTTCTTAATATTTAATCCTCATTTACAAGTCACGACGCATTTAAAAAAATATTCTCCGATAATTGTTTGCTAATATTGGGGGCTTTCCATAATGGTACAAGACCATCACACAAAAAACAAGCAGTGCAAGATGTTTCTGGATGAAAGATTCAGAAATAAGCAGGAAATGTGTACACAGAACCTCACCAAAGTGACGTCCATAGGCTAAGGTCAGCAAACACACATTATAATTGAGGACTAAAGGGCAGAAGGGGAGCAGTAAGAGGTTTCCAGCACCACCACTAGACGACAACAAACTGAAGTCTCAGGCGCCACCATAAACAGGAAAGACAGTTATCCCAGGTTCTTCCCTGATACTGGCACGCCCGTCGCGCACACTCAGAACGGTAAACCTCGACCCCACCCCACCGATTCCGACCCCGCCCCCTCCAGAGGCCCTAGCTGCGTCCCTATCCCCCAGCCTCTGGGATCTAGAATACCCGGCCACCATTTCCCGCCTGCGCACTAGTGACAATCCATCCATGTGGGCGGGGCCTGGTTCCCTCAAGCCCCGCCCTCCCCGGGTCCAGGCCCGCCTCCGCGCACACTCACTTCCCGCCACGCCTCCCCGCCCACCTCCGCCCAGACTCACAGAGCCCAGCAAAGCCGGGACAGCGCGATGGACGGCCGGGTGCAGCTGATTAAGGCCCTCCTGGCCCTGCCCATTAGGCCCCGGAC
>RJWH01011816.1:0-10772 GCA_004363575.1 Solenodon paradoxus | reverse complement strand
ATAGTTGAATTTAAAGAACTCAGTAGAGGGTCTCAACGGTAGGATGGATGAAGCCTCCAATGGAGTCAGTGAGCCAGAGGATAGGGCAGGGGAATGTACTCAGGCAGACCAGTAAAGAGAGAAAAGAATGAAAAGAAATGAAGACAGCATTCACAACCTATGGAATAACATCAAAAGGAACAACGTTCACATCATAGGGATCCCAGAAGGAGAGGACAGAGGAAAGCGGGCAGAAACTGTATTTGAAGAAACAACAGCTGAGAACTTCCCTTACCTGAGGAATGAAGCAATCCTCCAGTCCCAGGATGCTCAAAGAGTCCCTAATAAAAGAAACCCAGACAGACCTATACCTAGACACATTGTCATCAAAAAGTCAAAAATATGATAAAGCATCTTAAAAGCATCTAGAGAAAAACAAGTCACATACAAAGGAGTCCCCATAGGACTGCCAGTGGACTTCTCAACTGACACTCTAGAGGCCAGAACGGAATGGCATGAAATATTCAAAGTGCTGAAAGACAAGGATTTTCAACCTAGGATACTATACCCTGCAAGATTATCATTCAGAACTTAAGAACTGATAAAAAGTTTTTCCAATAAGCAAAAGTTAAAGTAATTCACCACAAAACCAGCTCTACAAAAAATACTAAAGGATACTCTATAAAGGGCAAAGAAATCCCACTTAAAGCAGTAGAACAACAAATAAAAAATGTGGGGAGGAGGAAGGAGAATAAAAATGTGGATGGTTAGGAGTTAAGACTAATGTGCTTTCAAATAACAATAGGAAATAAACATAGATTTCTTAATTCTAACCTCAGGGTAACCTCAAAACACATTTCCAGGGAAAAAGCAAAGAGAAACAAAAAGGGAAACCAATGAAAACAAAACTACACTCCACCCACCTAAGAAGAGAAAGAGAATAATAACAGATATTAGAACTCTTGTGAGGTGTAAAATAGTCATACACTGATACAATTTCAATATCTTAAAATGAATATAGCACTGTAAAAATAAGAAATCATAAAACTATTATTTTTAAAATAAATTAAATTAAAGAAGAAATGAAAACAGAAAAGAGCTGTTTTAAAGGTTCTAGGAAATATACAGAGATGTGCTCACAATGGGGCTTTGCCTGCAACAGAATGCCTTTGAATAAGAGTTAGACCCCCTTGGGGTACTCTGGCGGAGCAGCAGTAAGGTCTACTGCCTTCAAGGGAGCACAGGTCACATAGCCCTGGGTTCAAGTCCGGGGTGGCGTAGGAGGGAGGGGGAAGAACCTATTTGAACAACTAAATAAAAATAAAATTTTTTAAAGGGAAGGAAAGAGTGAAATAATTAAGGAAGGAAAGGAAGGAGGGAAGAAGTGAGGATAGAGGGAAGGAGGAGAGTTGCATTTTCTATTAATGATGGTTTTATATTGCAGAATGTAACACAATTCTCACATAAAATAAATAAACAAACAAACAGCACCACTAAATGGTTGACAATAGCACTTGGTTGGTACAATAAACTTAGGGACTATTTCAAAACTAAATGTTTGAGAACTACAGGAATATGTTTTCTTTCAGTAACTGACCTACTCTGCTATTCACATTGCTCAATTGACTAGATGTCCTTTCATTATAAACATTCCCACCTGGAGAAATGGAAAGGGAGTCTAGAAAGTGAAGAAAAATGGAAGAGATTACTAATTTTAACATTAACCTATTAATCTTCACTGAACGAAAGTCAACCAATGAGAGAGGTAATATATACTGTGATGAATACTTTCATACAAAACAGGCCAATTGCCAATATTTGAATGCTTGTACCATTATTTATTCATCATGGACATACAAAAACTTCAGAAAAATACTCAAATAACAAGTGTCAAGGTATTACATATCCACCCAGTTGGTAAAATAAGTCAGTTAATTTGGCAGGTAAGTATTAAGTAATCACGCTGTCAAACTCTGGTGAGTATCTAAGGGAGAAAGATAAAGACTGAACAAAGGAAGTGGGGAGGGAATTCTAGAAAAGAAATAAGAAGGAGTCCAAAAATAGGCATAAAAAATACAGTGTGACAGGTTCAACAGTAGGATGGATGTCTTGATTCCATCACAGAGAGATTATCCTAGAAATAAGGACAGACACTTCAAAGTGACACCAGTGGAGCTGAGGGGTTTTGTCCATCAGACAGAGGCTATTAATAAAGATGAATTATGGAGTACAGTGGTCTTTCAATGTCAGCTCTCTCATCTTCATGTGTTAGTTGCCCTACAAAATGTTGGAAAGTACATATAACACACATATAGACATTAACCTGTGTCCTTATCTCCTCACTGCCTAGGCGAGGTGTTGTCACACTTTTTCTACAATATGTTAGATGGTAAATATTTCTGGCTTGCAGACCAATGATACCATGGTTCACTGGAAGTTCCCTTTCTGTTTGACTAGCCAGCATCTTCACAACTCATGTTTTCCTCATATTACTGTGTTTATAAGAGGGAGATCAGTATCATAGATACAAAGTGGATTTAGAGGATAGCAAATACCCTCTCCTCTTGGGCTCTCCTTTCCACCAGAACCAGTTCTCTCTCTGTCCTTAGTCTATTGGTTCTTCACTTCCCAGATGTTCACTCCAATCACTTGATTTATAGTTGCCCAGTTCCTAGAGTTAGCCTTTGTTTTTTTTAAGAGGCCTAGTCCTCTAAAACAAGAGAGTAAAAGAAGTACCTTCTAAAAAGCCTCAATATGGCCTCACCTCCTCTCTCTTCTCATTACATCAACAAATCCTGATTACACATTTCAAATATATCCAGAATCTAATAACTCATCCCTGTGTAACAACAGTCCTGTTGGCAACCACCATCATTTCTTGGCTATCTATAATGAGCTCCCTGTTTCAGATCTTACCCTGAGACATCTATACCCACCATTTTTGCTCCATATATACCTTATTTTATAATATTTTACATAGTTTTAGAAAAAATTAGTTTTAGACTTATACTAATGTAAAAAAAAAAGAGTACAGTCACCACATACAACTTTACCCAACATTCTGTAATGTTCATTTCTCACGTAACCATAGTTCAGTTATCAAAACTAAGAAATAGACATTGATATATTACCACCAACTAAATTCCAGGTTTTACTTGGATTTCACTTGTCTGTCCACCAATAGCCTTTTTCTGATCCAGGGTCTAATCCAGGGTACCAAGTTGCACTTAGTCATCATATCTCCTTAGTCTCCACCACCCTGTGACAGTTTCTTTCTTTGCCTTGCATATACTGACACTTTTGAAGGTCAATGTGTCCCTTCTTGGTAATGTTAATCTAGTGAAATCCACTGATTTTTTAACCCTTTGCAAGGTTCTAGGTGTAGGAAGACATGATACGAGACTTTCATGCCTATCAAAATACCAGTGTGATAAGTGCTCACACTTCCATCTGTTGTTAGCACAGATAACTTCAAGAGAAATCAGGACTTGAGGACAAGTGTCGCCAGAGAGACCTTGAACTTACATATTTCTTGGTTGGGGGAATGGACTAGCCCCATACAGTAAGGGAGGATGTGTTTCCTTGTTTTGCTAAGGGCTATCCAGCAGCCAATATAAACAAATATAGTTATTTGTCCCAGAGGGGCTGACAAGCCTGTACATCTATCCCATGTTGGTGAAATGAATGGAAAGCAAAGACATACATTTTTACAGGCATTTTTATAGAAAAGAGAGGGATCAAAAACTAGCTTTGTGTTCCCTTATCACAATGACTTTGATATACTCTGCCTTCCTTGAAAAAATCATCTCAAGACCCTCTGCCCGCTGAAACTGAGGGTCCATTGAGGAAAGTTTTATGGAACAGGAACAGTAATAATACGAGTAATGAAACTACTAATAATAAGCACAATGATGATTTTATTAAGTATTTACTGTATGCCAGGCACTTTGCTCTAATTGCTTAGATAGCACAGTATCTGGAGAAGAGAGGGGCCTGACAAGGTGCCATGATGGAGGTCACAAGAAGTTTTGTAAAAATGAAAGCACACTGGGTACCTGGAGAGAAGGCACCAACCTTCAAAGTATCATCTGATTCACATTTCCATTTAAAGATGTCGGATGTGCTTTTTCCATTTGTTGGATGCTTAATGTAAAAACAACGCCAATCTAGCAGTTACACTGCTGTCACTTCTTGAATAGCCACTTTCTTTAGTCAAAAGCCAAGGAAATGGTCTCATTTTATTCTCACAACAACTTGAGAGGATGCTACAAAGCCCCCCATTTTACAAATGAAGAAACTTGAGCTCAGCAAAATCCCGGGCAAGGAAATAATGGCATAAGTATTGGAGCCCAATTGTCTAGACCTTATCCCTTCGCTAACCCACGTCTTTCTATCCACCAAATTTCTTAAAGTAAATGTTATTAAACTGAAAGCTGTAAAGCAGGGACTCTTCATGAGGAGCGGTAACTTCAGGGGTTCTGTGAACCCCTGAAATTACATGTCTGAAGCATGTATGCATATGTGCACAGGAGGGGAAACTCATCACATTTACTAGTCTTAAAGGATTCCTTGATTCCCAATAAGACTGAACCCCTAATTAAAAGGATGTCCACACTAGGAGATGTAATACCCTAGTCCAAACTGGGTGTTAGCAGAGCCAGGCAGGAAACGGCCCAGTGTGTATGATGATGTTCATCTGCACCTGCCTCTGAAGCTCACTGCATGCAGAAAGTGCCTGTTTCTTTATCTACAGGATGGCCTCGCATAAAACTCAGCTGGCTTTTCTGAGAGGGAGTTAAACCTGCTTTGCAGCAGTTGTGGGGCAAGTTGTGTGGTGTCTTGTCCAGCAAAGCATCCAGGTGACAGAACATTGGCATGCAGTGGCTTGGAGACCACCATGTTTAGAAATGGAAGGATGAATGGATGGCCGCTACAGGTCTCTTCTAGGCTTATTTTTCTACAGACAGGATTGGATTCTGATTCTGGTCCAAACAGAAATTAGATCGGTTATTCCATTACTGAAAACCTGGCAGGAATGCCTTTCTTTTAAATGCATTCATTAGGCAAAGTGAATATTTTCCAAATAGGAGTCAGAGGGAGATTTTCAAGGCCCATGCGAGCCCCCGGCTTCCTTGCTTTTCAATCTCATTGCAGAATGATCCACTAGTCACCCCCAATCCCTGTTCCCTCTTGTCCACACTCACTGGAAGCCATTTGCTAACAGTGCTGGAAGAAGTCAAGTTCTTGTTGGAGAAGTCTTCAATCTCAGTGGAAAAGAGACATACTAAGCCTCTTCTTGCAGAAAAAGAAAAGGAGGGGTGTGGTGTGGGTGGATAGGAGAAGGGGACTGTCTTTTGATTCAGACAAGGCAAGGAGAAGGCCAGATGTCCTCAACAAATACCAGGTCAGCTCCTTGCTCTCCTGCCTGGCGAAGAGCCAGAGTGAGTGGAGAGAGGGAGGCCCACGTATCGCCACGGAAGGATGACTCAGGGCCCTTCTCAGACTCATCATGATGTCATCCTTTTAAATGGTAGACACAGTCCCTCAATGCAGAGCTCATGGTGCGCTACGTGTGGGAAGACGTGTGCTCACGCTCCTCGGGACTGAAATCCCAAATCGCATCTAAGAGGATGCAGAGGAAACCACCGTGCCCTTCCCTGGATGCTTACTATCTTCACACAGACACGGCCTGGTGGTGAGCAGCAGTCAGGGCCCAATAAGTCCATGTTGCTTGAGTAACCTGTAGTCCACTTTCTGCATTACTTCGAGCTATTCGTCCTACATTCAAGCTCTTCTAAACCTTGATTTGTTTTTAAAGGAAAGGTGCAGGCAGGAAGAAAGAGGAGGAAGAAGGACCTTATTTATTTTAATTAGCTGTTCATCTGGTTGTTTTCCCAGGCTCCAGGGTCTTGAACCAGGGACCTTGAGATGGATGTGGACTGTCCCCAGTGAACTAAACCACAGCCACCAGGGTGCTCTGACTTTTTTCTTTTTTTAAGAGAGGAAGGAAGGAATGGAGAGGAGAAAAGAGCATTTTTATTTATTTGGGTTTATTCTGTGCCCCCAACCCCATCCAAGGTCCTTGGACTTTACATGGTCTATACCTCAGTCATCTCAGTGGCCTAAGCCACAAGGGCATGCTCGCAAAATATACATTTAAAATTAAAACTCTTATAAATTCCTTTGCCTCTCTTCAGCTTAGCTAAACTATGAGGAAAAGGTATCAATCATATTCCACTAATCCCAAAAACTTCCTCTCATGGAGGCCTTCTATGGCTCCCAGCTCTTCACTCCCTCCCTGTCATGGGATTATAAATCCAGTCCTCTGCCATCTGGCTCTGTAATAGTCCCCAAAGTGAACATCTCTATACAACTGACTTTAGGCCTAACTTTGTGACTTGTTTTCACCCATAGGATATGAGTAGAACTGATTGTGTCCGTTCTAAGAAATGTTAACAGGCCTGGCAAGCTTTCACCAGTAACTCTTTTGCTCTGTCATTCAACATGCAAAAATCATGTCCCAGAGAACTGATGCTCCTTAGAGCTGGGGTTCCAAGGACATGAACCAGGTCCAAAACCTGGATGCAAGTCAGGCTGAGCCTAGCAAAACCAAGCCAGTCAGCAGACCCATGGACGCTACAAGAGAATTTTGGTTCATTACTAAACTATCAGAGTCATTTGTCACTATAGCTAAAGAAGTGACGTAGATGCACAATCTATCTTCCAATTGTTTCAAATGTATCAACAGGTTCTTCTGTAACTTACAAGCCATAAGACGTCATGAAGGTATGGGACACTTGCCCATCTCTGTTCCTAACATGCGAACAGCCCCAAGGGGATACCCTCATGAAAATGCACAGAGCTATGTCAGTTCATTTGAACACAAAATTCATTTCTTCCCACTGCATAAATGTGGGAGAAGTATCGCTAGCATTCATTCCAGAGCTGTTAGCTGACATTTAAACCTTTAAACCTTATATAGAAAGAAATGCTGACAACAGCCTTTGGCACACTCAATTAATTGTTCAGGGGTGGTTTCAAATCTCCAATACTGAGGTTTACCACTTCTTTTTATTTACCCTTCTCTGTACACGGGAGGTATTTACAGCTGTTACATTCTGTCTGGGAATAAGCATATCGTGTAAGGATACTGGATGTTACCGGCGCATGAAAGGAAGACAAAGGAATGAAAAGCCACACATGACTGAAGTCCCCTAGAATATGGATGATTTCATGATGCCAGAGATGGAGCAGAGAATGCCAGGTTTTGACACTGAATTTTCACAGCCTTCTTAAGTCTGTTCTTCAGAATATTAACCTGTTGTCATATTTTTCAAGCTCTGAATTTTCCCCCCATTTTCCCTGTTTTTATGTCTCTATTTCTTTTATACAAGATTGAATAATGTTGAGCTGCTTTCACCCTAAGGAGCTAGGAATTGCTGGGTTCTCTTTAGTTCCCGGTATAATTGGAAACAATTGAATTTGAATAGCAATTTGGTTTTCACATCTTTTATTTATTAATGTTCTTCAAAATATATAAAGTAAAAGGATAAAAACAGTTTTACATAATATAGAGGATGTCAAGAACAGAAAAAAAATGAAGACAAAGGAAAAAAATGAAAACTGAATAAAATAGGAGTTTCGCTCTATCTAAAGGCTTCAGTTTTTAAACCTGTTTGTACTAATGTATATATCTCATCTAGAGCAGTGTTGATCCATGAATATTACAGCTACAGGGTTTATCATTTAATAAATAGACCCACTGAGTGTGTCACTAATGTTTAGAAAGAGGTAAAGCATTTACTTTGTTGTCCACTTAAAATTAAGGACAGGAAAGGAATAGAAATGACTCAGGACTTGAAGGCCAGATATAAATGGCTGCACATCAGCACACCTGGAACTCATATTGTCTCCATTCCTGGCACACCCAGGTGTGTTCGGTTTATTGTAAGTGTACTTTTCTGAGTGTACATCACACTTCAATAATAATTTTGAATAGCTCCTCAAAATTAAACTAGAGAACAAGGAAGAAAGCCCCGGTCATTTTCTTCCCCGGGATTTGGTAGTAAATGTATTTATGAAAGATCTCTACAATGGTCAAAAGCAAGGGGAGAATTAATCAAAAAATACCCAGAAAGTTTAATAATCTACTAATTAGAAGATCCTTCCAGAACCATCCAGTTCTTGTGTATAAATGGGTGGAAAGAGGGGTGTTTTGTCCAAAGCACATACAGTCTGCCATCTCTTGCCAAGTTTTGAAACCTTCAAGTGACTCTTTCCTCTTGAGCACTAGACCTGCAACTCTAGTTACTTCTTTTGGTGATTCTGGGACCAGGTTCTCAAGTCAAAGTACAAGGGTTCAAGTACTGGCTGGCCACTTGCTAGCTATACAACTTTGAGCAGATGTTTAACTCACCCTGATATCTCAGCTTCATCATCTATAAAAGGGGAATAATAATAGTGTCTAATGGGTACACTCTTGTGGCTGAGACAGCGAGGGTGTGGAATATGTACAGAACCCAAGGACCCAGATTAGCAACACTGGGCTGGGGAGACCAAAATAAGCAACTAATTAAATAAGAATGCTTCTTCTTCCTCTCTTTTGCTTCCTTCTTTCCTCTCTTTAAGAGTAATATCCACTTCATGGGATTATTACAAAGAGTCACATGCCTGACATCCAGTAAATGCTGTGTTTATTATTATCGTAACTTCTATAGTAATGGCTCAGTATTTAAGACATGAATAACTGAGAGAAGAAATAGCACCTAATTCTGCCCAACTTACTTTTTCCAAAGAAATAATAAATAATGGCTGAAATATTCATGGGAGAAGTACACTGATAATTGCAACTTATTTTAAAAGGCACCAAAAAAAAATTAAGCTACATTGATGGATGGATAGATAATAGGATCTATAGATCAATAGATAAGGAGATATGTAACAAAACAAATATACCATAAAGTTCATTGCATGTGTGCCCTGGTGGAGTAGCGATGAGGCCCACCACCTCTGGCCAGCGTAGTCCATACACATCAAGGTCCTGAGTTCACGTCCTGGGGTCAGGGGAAGTAACCAGAATGTACAACTAAATAAAATGAATAAAAATGCTTCCTCCTCTTTCCTCCTCCCTGCCTGCCTAGTTGCCTTCATTCCTGCCTGCACCTTTCCTTTAAAAAAAAAAAGCTCATTGTAGAATCTAGGTAAAGAGTATTTAGAGCAATTTTTCTGTATACTGATGCTGGGAAAAAATCTGAAAAAAAGATAAATGGCATACATACTTAAATTCTGCTTAATAACTAAGTATAAGTGGGCCCTGTACTGTCCAACTTCAAGTTAGATATAAACACCTCATTATGGATTTGTTCTTCTCTTTATAGACTTTAAGCGTTGAACTTCAGTTTTCCTTTCTAATTTTAGAAAAAAATCTTTGCTTCACCCTAAATTCTTCTATCTTGTCAAATGTTCCAATTAATGCTTCTTTCTTGTCTGTTTATAAACAGATTTTGTGTTCAAAGCCTTCTTCCTACACATAGCGATAAGAACCATGAAGTCTATCCTGGTTTGTCTTACCCAGGAAAAGACTCTTAACAGCCCAATGGGTATAATTAAATTATCCCAGAGAGCTAAGTTATTTATACTTTATCCATCCCTTAAATTAGGCAAATTCAAAGACTATTTAATTCTAAGAGTGCGGTAATTCTCCATAGAGAAATGTAGTTTTCTTTCTTCAAAATTCTACCATTGTTAATCTCTTTTCGTAAAGGGCTTCTTATTTGACTCCTCATTGTCTGGAAATGAACAAAGGAGTGAAACCTCTGGCAGACACAATTGGTTTGCCTCCTCTACAGTCCTTGCCCACTTTTTCCCTTGTATACTGGTTCATAAGACGACCTACAGGCTAAAATTTAAAATGGAGGCATGGTGAAACCCAAGTGGGTTATACTTGGCTTCCATTTCTCCTCATTAAGATGGTGATTCAAAGTTGAAAATGAATAATAATTTATGCCTACAAATTTTTGGACTGTCCTCACATAAAAAAATAGAATCTACATGCAAGATTTGAAAGACAAGCTGATAAAGTGAGCCTCTGGTTCTTTTCAATATCTCTAATAAGAAATGTGAAAGGAATACAAGGCTGTGAAGGGCTTCTAGGAGGTCAACCAGAACATTCTGCCACAAATATCTTTATAATAAATACAAAATCAAATGACTATCTTATTTAGAGAGGGATAAAAAAGAACATAGATTTATTTTGCTTCCAGATGATCCTTTTGAGGACTAGTAATTTATCAACACCTGAAAGCAATTTCTAGTCATTGAAATAAAATTATTTCAGGACAAATAATGTAATCAAGTTTACTTCTTTTATATTACATAATTCTTGACTTTTTAATTGTGATGCTTCGACATCAATTCCTCTCTCTCTAGCTGTATTTCTTCTTATGTTTTTTATCTTCATTTTGAGTAGAACATACACATAGTATGGAATGTGCTCTAATTTCAAGTGTGCAGTTTACTACTGTTTGACATATGGACACACTTGGATCGCCACCACCAGATCAAGATCTAGAATATTTCCAGCACCCAGAAGGTTCTTTCAATGCCCCCCTCACCCCCCCTCAGTAACTATCCTCCCTCAAAGATAAACACTCTGCTGACTTCTACCATCATTGATTTTCTCTGCCTGTTCTTGAACTTTTTATCAGTGATTTAAATAGTGTGTTCTTTCATGAATGGCTTATTTTATAGTATCTACAAAAACCAGTAGTTGTTGTTTGTTTTCTTGTTTGTTT
>RJWH01011815.1:0-10774 GCA_004363575.1 Solenodon paradoxus | reverse complement strand
TGTGAAATGCCAAATTGCTTACAAAAGCTTTGAAAGCTAGCATTGGTATAAGCTGAGCCATTGTTAGTTTTGATTTGAGTAGGCTTTCCCATGCTGGTAAAGACTGTTAAAGAATGAATAATGGAATGTTTAGACTTTCTCCTGTTTGACAATTGGCAAAGATATAGCGAGAGCAAACGTCTATAGAGATAAGAACCCATTGCATTTTGCCAAATTCTGGAATGTGAGTAATATCCATATGCCAGAGTTTATTGGACTTCAGCCCGTGAGGATTTATTCCAGATGAAGGGCTAGGTACATTCAAGGAACAGGAAGGATACAATAATTTGGCAATCCTTGTTCCTGCGTGACATGATATTGTCACCTAAGCTCTTGATCATTTTGATGGTATTGAGAATGAGCAATACGAGCTTGATCTATAGAAGGGCAGTGAACAGGGGAGACAAGAAACTGGTCAAGTAAATTATTACCTTCAGCTAAAGGTCCTGGAAGCTGAGAATGAGATTGAATATGCCTAATAAAAAATAGCTGCTTTCATAACTGTATGACACTCTGTAGAGAGTGAAATAAGTAATAAAGTTCTTCTGAAGAACTATGTCTCAGATGGGCTGTTTCAATTTGCTGGGTGGCTCCCACCACATATCGACTGTCACTATGACTACTGAGAGCTCTAGTAGGGGGAAAATCTGAGCAGACCATACATAAAGTCCAAATTTCTGCTCATTGAGCAGATGAAAAAGATGTCTGTTGGACTGAGGTTTGTTCAGCACTCTAGAAACCAGCACGCCCATTACTTGAACCATCAGTAAAAATAATAAGGGCTTGAAAACTGGGCTCAGAGCCAATGATCTTTGGGAAAACAAAAGAAACAATTCTGTAAAATTGCAGAATTTTATCCGCAGGATAATGGTTATCTACAATGCCTGTAAAATTAGCCAAGGTGACTTGTCATGGGCTAAGACTTCCCATAACCATCATTGTTGCTGACGGTTAAAAGGAACGATAATTTTTGTCTGGCTCCATACCTATAAGTTGATGTAGATGACGATGAGCCTTAGCAATTAATCCCACAACAGCCTCATGATAAGGGGTTAAAACTCGATCCCGAGAATGAGGAAAATTTATCCACTCAAAGATACCTTGTGGTTGCCATAGCACTCCTGTAGGAATATGGGCAGTAGTACAGATAACCATCCATACAGGCTGACTTTAATCCACTCTGGTAAGCTGAGCCTGTTGAACAGCATCTTGTACCCGTGAAAGTGCTTTTCGGACCTCAACCATAAGGGTTCTAGGAGAGCTAGGGGCGGCATCACCCTTCAAATTTCAAGGAGTGGAGAAAGATCCCCTGCAGTCAGTTTCATTAAGGGTCACATCCAATTAGTATCTCCTAGGAGCTTCTGAAAATCATTATGGGGGCGTAGATGATTTACTCGCACCTCAACCTTTTGTGGGCAGACAGTGCATCCTTCAATAATTTGCCCCAAATATTGGAATGGAGATTCTTTTTGGACCTTTTCAGGTGCAATAATTAACCCACAATATTGAAGACTATACTCTAAATCTCCAAAAATAGTCAATAACTGTGAGGAGTCAGAATGAGCAACAAGAATATCATCCATTTAGTGGATGATGTAAGCTTCAGGGTATTTGTCTCTCACAGGGTGAATGGTGTGATTTACAAACCTTTGACATAGGGTAGGACTGTTAGCCATTCCCTGTGGTAGGACTTTCCAGCAATATCTTTGTGCTGGGACTTGATGACTTAATACTGGGATGAAAAAGACAAAACGCTCTTGGTCCTCTGGATGAAGTGGAACAGTGAAAAAGGCACCTTTCAAATCTATTACTATTAAATGATAATAGAGGGATGGCATAGGTGCTGGAAGGCCTGTTTGTTAAAGGCCCCATAACTTGCATAGTTTTATTTATTTCTCTTAGGTCCTGAAGCAATCTCCATTTTCCTCCTGATATTTGAAGCATGACAAAGATAGGGGTATTCTAAGGACTTATAGTTTCTTGGATAGGCCCTGCCTTAACTTTTCTTTTACTAGAATCTCTGCTGCTTGCAATTTGTCTCCAGTTAGGGGCCATTGGTCAACCCAAACAGGCTGATAAGAAAACCTGGCGATTTTATCAGCTGTAAGAGGGATTGGAGACTTAACCAAGGGCCCTAGGGAAAAAGGATGATGTATGTCAGGGGAAGATCTAGCCCTCGATGGCTGGGATTTACGTTAGCAGGTACAGGGTGTACATGATCCTATTGGTGTCTACTGAGATCCTTGTTAGGTACAAATTCTTGGTGGAGCATCATGTGTGTGACTGCTGGACCTGGGTTTGAGACTAACACTGCCAAAACAGAAAGTATATCTTTTCCCCACAAATTAACAAGAATATTGGAAAGACTATAGGGCTGAAACCTTCCAGTCTGTTTATCTGGACCTTCCCATTTTCATAGCTGTGCAGCAGTGAATGCAATGCTCCAACTTCCTGTAGATCAGCAACAACCTGTTTCCTAGCCCATCTGTGAGGCCGATGTTTCATAGCAATAACAGAGATGTCGGCTCCAGTATCAATGAGCCCATTGAGGGTTTTTCCATTAATTAGCAATTGTATAATATGTCACTCTGCCTTGATGACCCGAGATCAATAAATTTCATCCGAGGACCCCAATCCTTGAGGTCCCCAGGACTTTTCTGTTAAAATTTGCCCTTGCTTAATAAATGGAAATAAAACTAATTGAACATTAACAGTCTATGACAACATTTGAATGATACTTAAAACTTTAGCTAGCACTTTAATTTGCCCAGTAAAACCTTCATCAATCACTCTTGGAAAAACTGGAAGTCCTTTTAAGGTAAGACTACTTCAACCCAAAATTAACCCTACCATTCCTGAAGGAATGTGCCTATAAGTTCCAGTAGGAACTGCCTGAGCTCCCATCTCTGGAGTTAATTTGTATCTGGAGGTGGAAAAGAGATCCAGTCCTGCACTCCCTGGAGTTGCATGGAAGAGCTGTTTGAGCATTGGATAGTGGAACCTCTTGTCTTGGGGGCAGTGCTCAGAGGGCAGGCACCAACTGACTCAGAGAAAGTGTCCCCAATGTTTGTCAGGGCCAGGGCAGGCCCATTGGCCATTTCCTGACCTTCGGGAAGAAGATTGCCATCCATAAAATCTTTTGATCAACAATCTTTAGCCCAATGTTTTCCTTTTCTGCATCTAGGACAAAGACCAATGGTTTGGGTGGGCATTTGTTTCCTCCTTTTTCCTTTTTTTCTGATGTTCAGATTGATTTTTCATGGGGCAGTTTGCAAAATGCCCTGGTTATTGACAGTGAAAACAAACTCCCTTTGATTTGGTTCCCCTATGAAAAACTTCTTTTAGTGTTGTGGCCAAAGTAACTCGCTGAACATAAGATGGACCAATATCTCCACAAATTCTGATGAAATCCGTGATAGTTTCATTTTTATGATATGAGCAGGGGGCTGATTGGTACATCTTGTTATCATTTTCATATGCTAGCTGTTTAACCAAAATAGCACCATCTTCTGAGCCTGCCATTGTCCTGTCCTGCTGTCTGCTTGATACAACGGAGACCCAAAATCTTGATAAGGCTCTTCTGGCCCTTTTCTGATTTTACTTAGACCTTGGGATTTTTATTCCTTGGTAGGTACTCTCCTCCAGACTTTAGTGGTGCAAATATTAATTTGCTGACAAACCTGCAGATCATATCAAAGTTGTTGTTGTAAGTGCTCATTAATAACTCTTCCTGTCAATAATTCAAAAGAGATGGGCACCTGATGTCCTCACTTACAATCGGCTTGCTGACTTTCTTCAAATCAGACTGATTTCCACAACAAATAATCTACTCCTCCCAAACAGGCTCTGGCTAACATGGTCCAGTTTTTAGGACACAAAGGATTAGATCCTAAGGTCTCCACTAGAGATCCAGTAAAAGGATAAGTGGGATCACACATACTACAGGCCCCTTTAAGCTCTTTTAGTGTCTTAAAGGAGATAGGATCATGATAACACAAAATCTGTCTTGGATTGTTAGGATCTGGCCTCTCAATCATAGGGTACATGACAAACCCTGTAATGTCTTCCCCACTTTCTGCTGCTTGTCTTAGTGACCTTTGTAAAGGAGATATTGCTTTTTCTCCATCTCTTAACTGCTCATGTAGTGCTACTTGTGCTGACACCTTTGCCCTAGTTTCCAACCTTTCAGGAGGAGCTTGAATAGCAGTTATAAGACACCTCTGATCTTGTAAAGATAATGAGGAAAGTTGCCATAGCAACTCTGCTTTGGAGCGTCCTCCTCTTCCACTGAGAATCCATATTCTCCATCAGAATTTCCAGCCTACTTTTGTCTATCAAATTGAAGAGCCTTATCTTTTAGCTCCCTACCCATGTCAGATGACGGTGTTTCATCTCTACCCATTTTCTGGTATTTTTCAGGCGGCACAGTGGGCTGAAGCTTGGTATAGCCCCCTACAGCAGCCGCTAAAGACTCACTCTTGCCTGGAGCTTTTGCATTCTCTCTATGAGAGTCAAGTGAATCTCTCATTAAGCTCGAAGAGTAAAAGTAGCCATGGAACACACTGTGGTGCCTCAGTAGCATAATGCTCTTGCAACTGCTGTCCTACCCTCATCCAAGTAGCCTCATGTATAGTCCCTTCCTCAGGAAAGCAGGGGCAAATTTACTGTACAAGATTTAAGAATTGCTCTATTTGTGCAGTATGAAAATTGTTGTCCCCTATCTGATAGCATAGATTTCAGCATCTGCACAAACAGGGTTCTCCCCAAAGAACCCGCATTTTGCTCTATTTGTGCAACATCTGCACAGAGGGTTCTGAAGAACCTGATTCCCCATTTTTTACGCCAGGTGAAATTCAATATGTCCTACCAGATGTAGGATGTTGTCCAAGGTCTGTGCACCTTCAGGAGCAGTCTGTCGAATTCTTAAAGTTCCTCTATTATCAGAGGTTAAAGCAACCATTATAACCATGATCCCATAAGTCAGGGAAAGCATGCTTGAAACAAATGAAAAGATAAAAAGTGTCAGTAAAGAGAGAAATTATAAAGTAGAATAAAATTGAAAATTGAGTACTGAAGAAAATAAAATATTCACTATAGGGCAATGAAAAATGTCTAAGATTCTTATATCATGGTCTTGAATGTGTTCCAGAAAAAGGATTATAGATGGATGAAAACTTTAAAAATTTAGTGAAATATGTAAATTTACAGATTTGAAGAGTTCAGCACATATGAAACTGTATGAACTTAAAAATCTCCCAAGGCACATGCGTGATAAACTTAAACAGACAAAGTAATTTGTGAATTGTAAAGTGAAGTATCTCTATAAATATAAATCATTTCAAGAGGTAGAAATGTCTAGCCCCATAGAACATATTATATCTTCTCCAAATCACTTATCTTTTTCTTCTCTCTCTCTTTTTTTAAGGAAATGTACAGGCAATAATGGAGGAAAGCAAAAGAAGAGAGAGGAGGCAGTAACATATTTATTTATTTTATTTAGTTGTTCATCTTGGTTGCTCCTACTAGACCTGGGACACAAACCTGTGACCTTGGGATGTATGCGAATGGCGCCCAGCCCCTGCTCCACCAGAGTGTGCTTCTTTTACTTCTCTTAAATGTCAATACTAATCTCACTTTTATGTCAAAACTTCTCTGCTTTTCTTTATATATTTTTACATTTGCCATATAAGTATGCATCCCTAGGTGACCTATTTTAAATTTTGAATAAATGTAACCATATACTATATAAACGTTTGTTTCTGGATATCATGACTCACCATCATACAATGAGAGTTTCCTTTACATTGTTTTTCAATAATTCATTTATTTTCAGATATGTTATCCCACAGTATGACTATATCAAATTTAAACATTTGTTTATAGATAGATGGATATTTAGATTGTTACCTGCTTTGTGCTATTAAAGATAGCCCTAGTATAATATTGATCATGGGTCTTCAATGGACAGGTGAAAGCTTTTCCCATGTATTTTACCTAGGAGAGTGATTTCTGGATCATAGTTATGTGTATGTTTATACACATCTAATGTGTGCTTGGAGAACCATGGCACGTTTCTATCAGCAGCATATGAAAGATACCATGCCTCCAAATAAACAGTGGAAACTCGGTATTGACATTCCTTTTAATTTTGTCCACATAGGAAAAGTCTTGCAGTGGTATTTTAGTATGGTCTGACATCCTATTTCTCTGATGATTGAAGAGATATGTTCCCCACCTCACACTTTATATGTTTACTGACCTTTGGGTATCTTCCTTGCTGAATGCTGCTCAAATGCCATGTGGCTGCCCATCTTTATCTTATTGATTTGTAAGAGTTCTTTATATATTCTGTATCTGCTCTAGTGCACTGAGAAGCAGAAGCTAAGAAAAACTTGATGTGTAAGAGATTTACTGGGGGAATCATGGATGAGAGAAGATGGGAAGAATCACTCAGAAGGAGGTAGAACTGATTCCTGTGAAGGAGAGAGGGAAAACTTGAAGAAGGAGTAGTGTGGATTGCAATGTTCTGTGAAAGAAGCTTTTTCAAGAATAGGGAATTTTTCAGTTAAAAATGAAGATTAGTCACCCCCTGGTGGAGTAGCAGTTAGGTCTGTCATCTCTGGCCAAGTGTGGTCCATACACATCCCAGGGTCCTGGGTTGGCATCCTGGGCTGGGGAAACAACCAAAATGAAAAACTAAATAAAATAAGTGAATGCAAATGTTTGTTTCTCTTCTCTCTTTCTTCCTGCTTGCATACACGTCTTCACTTCTGCCTGCATCTTTCATTAAAGAAAAAACTTAGTGATTTGAGTTTAGAGAAAGAATTTTTGAAGAAAGTGAAGATTTTAAATGACGCTTGAGATTGGGATAATGTCTTGATGAAGGAGATAGAGCAGGATTGCAGGATAATGTGAATGGGCCTTTTGAAGTTGGTGACCTGAAGGCATAGCACATGAAATTCTCCCTTTTTTGTGACTATTTTCCTAGGGATTTTTCGGAATAGATTTGGAGTGGAATGCAATGGAATTCCTCCAGTCCTGGGAAATCCTGTACACACATGCTGAGCAGGCAAGAGTGGTGGGGATGGAAATGGTTACTTTTTATAGAGGAAAATTTGCTGCATATGCCAATAAGCATTAGACACATAAATAAGTATTAGACACATAAATTCCTGTCAATATTTTCAAAACTACATATATACAAAATCAGCCCAGCAATCCATTCCTGTGATTTTCTTATTCTGTTTGTTTATACCCCTGCTGTGTTTGAGAAGTGTATCCTGCTTTTTCAGAATATAAGCACTATGTTACCAGGGACCATGTGTGTCTTTCTTTACTGTGATAATCCTGGAATTTAGCAACATGCTATCTTTTATTATGTGGGGACTGAAAATATTCTTATTGAATGATAAAAATGGAGTGTATGTAATTCATGCAATTCCCATTCAGGTCATTCTGACTCTAATTTCCTTGATTTGGGGCATATCACATGGCACAGGTATGGATGAAGGACAGTGAGGTTTCCACAATCTGGGGGCAGATGCAAAAGAGAATCTATATGGAAGGGATTGGGACCTGCACTTACAACTCAGAAGAGGCTCAGGAAAGGCTGCTGATTTTTTTTTTTTTTGATACTGCCTGAGATTTCCTGAAGACACTGGCCCTCCTGTGTCAGTTCCTGAAATACCCATCTCCTTACCTCGCAGCTGCTGTCTCTCCGCACACTACAAGGACATGGGGCACAATTAAGGCACTTTCTTGTGATATCAAATCTGTAGTCAAAGGAATTGATTCAGTGGTGGTATCCACATTGTGTAACCTGTGAATGAGCAAAAGCAAGCTCCTCAAACTGCTTTAGCAGGTAAGTCTGGGAAGGAGAATTAGTCTCCCTCTGAGACACAGGAAACACGGCACAGATAGTACCTGAGTCTCCCTCCCACCTTATAAGTAACTATTCAGTGGAGGGACAAAGATGCTCGCAGAGACCGTGCTCACGAGCACTAGCAGAAAGCAGAGATAACTAGCCTGCCTCTCTCGGGAGACCTTCCTGGGAGGGGAGTCAAAGACAGAGAGCCGATCATGGAAGGTGGTGGTTATGTTGGAGAAGGCACAGACTGCAATGTTTGGAGACCTGGGTTCCAGCCATGCCTCGGCTGTAAATCATCCATGTAACCTATGACCAGTGGCATCTTATCTGAGTCTTCAACCCACCACTTTGAAAACGGAGATTGGAAGTGGGGACTTTAAATGTCATTGGTTTCTTTGTCAATTAAAGGCAAATGGAAACAGTGATTCTGATTCCTGGCTGCTTGTGAGTGAATGATGTCTTTGTGGACTTTCACCTCACATTCTTCTAAGACAATTTCAGCCTAGATGTTTCTGTATCCAAGGCACGTGCCCAGTCTGTGCTTGCCTCAAGGTCATATTCCATTAGGATGTCATCTGGGAGCTGACTCCCATGAAACAGTGAAATTTGGGATGAGATATTGGGAATTGGTCTATATGACATGTTAAGCGTCCTGCCTGTTCCATGTTAGGATGAAAGAAAACCAAACAACACACCTGGCGACCACTAGGTGTCCTCTGATCCAGCCAATGTAAGTTTTCCATACGCCATTAAAAAATTAAATAGAAGAGAAATAAAACAAATAAACATGTGGAAGAAAACTTTCCTAAAATGCTCATTATTTTCCACACTATTCATATTTTTTCCCCTCATGGTTAACTCAAAAAGAAGCTTATATTTTTGTTAGTGGCTGACAAATGATTTTGTATTCCCATAAGTTCAAATCACAGAGATCATCAGTTTGACATTTTTATTCTGAGTTGCATAGCCATTACATGTTTTTAAAGGAAAGGTGCAGGTAGGAATGAAAGTGAATAGGCAGGCAGGAAGTGAGAGGAGGGAGAAGCACTTTATTTTTAGTTTTCTGTACATCTTGGTTGTTTCCCCTGCCCAGGAAGTAAACCCAGGTCCTTGATATGTATGTGGACTGTGCTTAGCCTGAGGCAGTTGACCCAATGACTTCTGCACCAGGGAACACATACATTTTATTCTACTCCCATTGGTTGCATTTTTAAGTCTCTGTGTTCTAGATGAAGACCTGTAAGGCATTTTTCATATTTATAATAAATTTATACCCATGTTAATACCTGCTGTGCCTGGGATCACATGTTTTGGTCCTGGGCTCCTTAAACCATGTAAAGAATGTGTTGCTTGTTGATGATGGTGTCAACAGAGGTGCCATTTAGTGGGTGTTTATCACAGCCAGGATCCACGCAGACATTTGACATGTACTGGCTTCATGGCTGCTTTCTGCAACTCTAGAGTGTAAGAGTAGCAATTCTGTTTCTTTCTTTGTATGGATTAAAAAAATTGAAGCTTGAGGAGCTCCCCATAGCCATGTCCAATCAAGGGCAGAGGAAGTATTCAGTCCCCAATGAGTTCAATTGAGTTTATAGTGCAGGGAAACTCATAGACTGTAAGGATCTCTGGGTGCCAGTCCTGGCTCTGTCTGAATTAACTGCCTGTGCTTTTCATAGCCTTTAAATGGGTGTCCCACTTTCTTCTGTTGCAAAATGAGGATGAAAACAATAACGTATCTCTTGGGGATGACGTGCAGATTAAACAAACTGTTATATGTAAAACAGTTAACACAGTGCTTGGCAAAGGCGACACGCCTCACAGGAATTTGCCATTCTTGCTGCCTTCTGTGCTGCTGGCCATAATGTTCTGGTTTGACAAGGTTCCCATCTGACTTGTCACTTGCAGAAGCTGCATTTGCCTTATTGTAAGGAGGCTTGGAGAGAGAAAAAGTCATCAGCTTCTTGATCAATACATAATCTCTCTCCTTATGTTTTTAATAGCTGGACCTCTTTCTGTGACACTGAATGATTCTCTATTAATTCTAATCATACTGGGTATCAGCACATTGAAGGATTTAGCTACTTTAAGAAGGCTCATGTTTCTAGGAAAATAATAGGTTGGAGGAGAATGGAGCGAGTGACAGATTTTGTTTAGCTAAAACTTAGGCACAAGATCTTTCTGCATATCATTAAAACAAAGGATATGCAAGAATCTTCTGCCAGATGAGATTGTAATATATAGTTGATTAGGACAGGGAATAGGTTTTCCCTGGCTTGTGGTCTTTCATGGAGTGAGAACCCCGACGATCACTGTATAGAATCCTTCACTGACATCGCCATCCTACTCATTCTATTAGTATTTTCTTTGACTCCTCACTCTTAGCAGTGGAGAGACTAGCCGTCTTTTCCTAGAATGATTTTACCAAATGTAAAGAAAGCAAATGGTAGAAGCATGTGAAATGTATAAAACCAGGTGTGACAGTCATTTAGGCGGACTGTCTCCTAGAAACGGTCTGTCCACAGGATAGACATGGAGTTGGAGAGTGAGCAGAGACATGGATATGTGGGGTAAGTCTCCCATTGCAGTGGAGTCAGTTTCTACTTCAATTTGTTTTTCATCACTTTGTGTTACCATCAGGAACATAGACAGAAAGAGCAGCATGCTTCAGTACAAATGCCAAGAATAAAAATTTAGTCAAAGACTATGGATATATAGGCATGAATTTCACAAGATCCTAAATATTCATGGTTTTCCCAAGTCCCATGAAATCTACATTAAACAAGGATGAAAATTGTCACAGGGCTACACCAGTTGAATTAGAAGATCAGTGTCAGCCAAATGTTCTATTTCCATTGTAAATTAAGAAAA
>RJWH01011814.1:0-10774 GCA_004363575.1 Solenodon paradoxus | reverse complement strand
ACGTACTTTCTCTTTTTCAAATTCACTGGTAAAGTGTTTCCCATGTGCCAAAACCCGTTGATAGGCATTGGAGATGCAAAAATGGATGAGATTTTTTGCCCTCGTTTCCATCTGACTGGGATGCATAAAATACGTCATGTCACCTAGGAATCTCAGAGCAGGTTACTGAGGGGCCCCACAGAGGAAATCGCCAAGTGGAGAGTTTTTAGATAGGGTACCTTTGAGCTGGGTCTCCTGGGAGGAGCAAGAATATAGCAGAAGAATGGAGGGAAGGGAAGAGCTCTTGTGGAGGACTGTAGCCTCTCCTGAGTGTGGAGGCACATGGGAGAGTAGCAGGTATGTCTCTGCCCTATTTCTCCTGCTTCCCATCTGCTCTACTATGGATAATTTTCACAGAGTCCCTCAGAGTCATATTTAAAAACAGAAAATTGACCATGCCTACAGCCTCCAATGGTCCTTTTTGCCTACACATTTAAATCCAGGCTCCTTAGAGTATCGTTCGTGTTGCGCCACAGTTAGGCAGGCTCTCAGGCTTTAGTCACTGTGAATGACTCAATTCCCCAGTACATCTTCTGCCGAAGTCAAAGCTGTACAAGTCCTCAAGCTGTTTCTTTACTTGGAATGTCTTTGTTCTGTACTCTTCCCTACCCCCATCCACTGTACCTACCTCTAAAAGGCTTGCCTTCCTAAAAGGACTGACTGAAATGCTGCTTTCTCCAAGAAAACATCTGAGATAAATCCAACTGGAATTCTTCTTTCCTTTTGAGCTCCTTAAGGACCCTAGTCAAAGATGATCTAGTTCATCTTTGAGACCCCAGAAAAACTCAGTTCCTGTTTCACAGAATAGACATTATAAAATGTTTATTGGATAAATGAATTAGTATTGAATTACCTGTTCGTTGTTATCCACTTTCTCCTCTTTCCTTCACTTCTCTGGTTTTCATTATTACAAATGAGAACATGTGACATGGCTAGGGAATTAAATTTAGATTTTCTGTTATGACACAAAATAATGAAATAATATTGGAGTAGGCTTCAGGCCCAGTCTAGTTCTGTCATTCATGGTTTCACTCTTGGCATTTAATTCGTGGAGAAGTAGAAAGACCACCTTCTTTGGAATCAAACAGACCTGGGTTTGAGTCACAAGCCCCTACTTACTAATTGTGAAAGTTATCTCCTGTTTTTTATCTTTTCCCTCCTCATTTGTAAAATGAGAATGTTGATTCCTATTCTACAGTATTGTGAGGAATAAATGAACTGGTCACCATAATTTGAAGTTCTATAACCATTTTATATAGCTACAAATTTTATCTTTCTGCACTTCTGAGACCCTTCCCAGAAAGGACATTATTTTTTGTCACTGAATCTTCCCACCATCTTCATTAGGGCTCCCTGCTTTCAGTGTTTAATTTAGGTCAGTATCGACGAGAGGCAGTGAGCTACAAGAACTACGAATTCTTTCTCCCAGACAACATGGAGGCCCTACTTATCAGGAAGTAAGTACACAACATTTTAGGGACTTGGTTCCCTCTGTCTGAGGGAGACCTTTGTTCAGATGGTGGGATAATGAGCAGAGCAACTTAGGTTAGGGAAGAGACCCTTTAGACTCTTAAAGGGCAATTGGGACATTCCTTCTGCCATCCTGCTCAAAGTCTGTTTTTTGTCAGAACCATTCCCTGCTTAAGAACTTTGAACAGTCTTCTACTTTGTATAGGAAAGACTAGAAATTTCTCAGCCTAGCATTCACGACATGAATCTCAATAGCTTCGCCCACTCCAGTCTTTCTAATCTCATCGATTCAAACTCAAGTTCTCTCTCCTCCACAACAGTCTAAGCATTTGCAAAAAAGAGCCTGATTCTTATTTGTTGATACATCTTCATAGTAGGAACCAGCAAAGAGTAATTACTAAATATATTTTTGTCAAAGGCACAAAAGTATATTGCCAGTATCGTATCTATAATATTACTTTTATTCATGCCAGAAATGTCTTCTTTAAAAACTTTATTCCCAAACTATACTTGAGTTCAAGAACTTACCTTGAACTCTGTTAGCTCAAGAGTTGGGGCCCTTAATATTATGACTTTTATCATTAGTCAGCTTTACCTGGATATGTCACTTTATACCTGCCCTTAAGATGTACACACAGAGCCACTTTCAACTGTGTGACCCCTCTGTGCTTAGCATGATGCCTAGAAAACAAGAAACACTGTGTAGATGTTCAATAGATGAATAATTTAATGTAAGACATATGATAGATGGTATAAAAGATAATGCAGAAAACATAAAGGAACCCATCCTGGGAATGGGGTTTGTCTCTGTTTCTTTCTCCCTCTTTTTCAGGCAGTGTGCTCTAGCAGCATTGAAGGATGTCCATGAATATCTCAGCCATGGGGAAGGTCATGTTGCGGTAAAGGAATTTGCATTTTCCCTTAGGTTTCTGCTGGTATGGGGAACAGCTAATATGTGTTGAATATTTATTATGTTCCAAAGATTATTCTAAATACTTTTCACATATTTATTTAATTTAGGCCTCCCTTATGAGATAAATAGTGCTATTATACCCCATTTCATAGCCCAGAAGAATGGCACACAGATAGATTATATATGTTCCCTAGGTGGCACAGTGTGTCTGTGGCAGGCCCAGAACTGGATCCAGATTGTAGCTCCATAAACTATACTCTTAACCACTATCTTCTACCACTCTACTATCAAGAATTCAGCAAGATTACATTAGAATTGAAGACTGTAGTGCAAATTTTTTTGAGTGCCAGTGATTTACTTAAGTATTTGTCAATTTACATCTCATAGACCCTAGGGATAGGACTTTCAAATTCTGCAAAGGAAAGAGATCCTCAAATATGCAAGTGATCCCAACAACAGTGGATTTATTTCTTATTCTTGAAGAGTCCAGAGTGACTGAGAAGGGGGATGCCTCACCTAGGAATCGAGAGAATCCATTCTATTTCTCCTTTGCCAACAACTCTAGGCGACCTAGGTTAAAGCAAATCCTTCCTCTAGGACTCAGTTAAATTACTTGTAAAGTGACCCTAAAAAACCTTAATTTTCTTCTAACCTTATTATACCTACAAAGTCTGATGCACTTCTGTGCAGACAGCAAAGGTTCAATGAGTGTTTATGAAATTGATGTAAGTCAATTCCAAATCTTTCTAATCCTTAAAGACCCTATTCAAGTTTTCTCATGGAAGCACTCTATTTAGCATACGTATGGTCAAAAGAGAAGGTGTTTTCTCAGCACCAGGTTCTGAATCTACCAATCTCATAATGTGCCTTCAGGTTTTTGATGCCACCAACACTACCAGAGAACGACGGTCACTGATTCTTCAGTTTGCCAAAGAACACGGTTACAAGGTAAAGTAGCACTGTTATCTAGAACCTACTTATCCAGCATAAATCCAAAAGAAAGACAAACTTAGAGATCCAAAGTTGTCAAATCAATTATAATAAGCTCAGCATTTTAATTTGGTTGTGTGACTTTACAGTGTCACATCAGGAGAGTCAGGGAGGGTTTCAAAGAAGACATGGAGACAAATAGACACAAGCCAAAGGTTTATAGGACCTGCCAGGTGGGAACTACAGTAGGACTTTAGCACATCCCGGCTCAGGGGTGACAGATTCTTATACCTCAGATTGGGTGTGGTAGAAAGTTAATAAAAAATCCTGGTGGTTACTGAAAAGCCATACCCTGAAGCAGAATGGCCTTGAGGTGTTGACAGCTAGTCCCAATATGTTTATGAAGTTTTTTTCCTTCTTTTATGGATCAAGTAAGATGGCTTCTCAGAAAGTCTTAATGTGGGGGCTGCTTATAATTTTTTCTTGGAAACTACCGGGTTAAAGGTCATGGCTTGGCCATGGGAGTTGGGCAGGCTGGATTGCTTACATAAAGATAGAAGTTAGAAGTGACAAAAGAGACTAATAAAGGAGAGGTGGCATACTAGGCAATGGAAAAATGATTGCTGACAGGCTGACACTATGTGAGTCTAGAGGGGAGAGAACTGCTTCAAACAGCATACACGAGAACTAAAAACCAGTAAAAACAAAAAGCAAAAATTTAGGGCTATTTAATTTAGAGTCAATCTGCCTCATAAAATTTAGAATCTAGAAACCACTACTGTGAAATTATGAATAATGCAATTTTGTTGTCAGAATTAGGGTGCCTCAGAGATATCGAGAAGTATCAGCAATGTTTAGCACCTGGCAAGCATAATTTCCTGCTGGAATCTCTCTTCTGTTTCTCTTTCAGGTCTTTTTCATTGAGTCTATCTGTAATGACCCTGACATCATCGCAGAAAACATCAGGGTAAGGAGCACCCTTTACATTGCCCCAGTCTAGGATCATGCTCCCAAAGACCTCTATGAGGTTAAAGGAGGTTTTCTTTTCTGAGCTTCTCTTCCCACTTCCTGTAGAAATATTACTTGAGCATCTCTGACCTACAAAAATCCTATGAAAGTAAATGAAGCCAAGTTATATAGAGTCCTTAATGTGCAACATGCTCTAAGCTAGACTCTTGCTGATTTTTACCAACAATTCTGCATGTTATGAATCATTTCAGTGTTGGAGAGAAGCTGAAGTTCCAAGAGAAGAAGTAAGTTGCTGAAATTTTATTTAGCCAGAAAGAGATAGGACTGGGATTAAACATCAGGTTTGGCTATCTGCCTCAGAAACTCTTTATTCTTCCCCACAATTCATATCAGAACTATCCTTGCTCTTAGATTCTAGGCATGTGGTTTAAAACTAGATCATTACATTTATTTTTCCCTATTTATCAAATACTGGAACTCAGGGACAGAAGAGACTTTAAAGGTCATTTCCTTCAACCTTCTACCAGATACTTGAAATATCAGCTCAATGTCAGTCTATATTTCCTTTTCATACCTCCAGTGATGAGCAGCTCATTGTCCTTATCAAATGCACCCCAATGAAACTGAAATCTACATCCATGTAATTTCTGATCATTGGACATATTTTTATCTTGGGAGTATAGTACATGTCTAATCTCTTTCCTCTTTATTCATCTATCCATCAATTTATTGATTCAACAGAAACACATACCTAGACTGGACAATTCTGGGTATTAGCGATATAGAAATGGATGAATAACAGTTGTACCCTTGACTTCACAGTCTAGTGAGAGAGACTGACAAATTTATTAAACATAGCTCTCTGTGATTACTACCAAAATGAAGGAACAAAGGAAAATGTGGGAGCACAGAGTTGAGAACCTAACTTGCATGAGAGAAGTAGAGTGTATTATGAAAGGCTTCTCAAATGAAGGTAATAGCTAACCTGCATCTTGAAGAGTGCATAGTAATTTGGAAGGTGAAGAATGGGAAATAAAAGAATGACATATACTAAGTATGATATCTCCAAGGAACTATAGTACCTTAAGTTGACTAAAGCAAAGTGTGGCAATAGGTGATAAGGATTGAGAAATCACTTGGACTCCAGTCATGCCATGCCATGAGCCACCTGCTGAAATAGGTCATGCTTTTTCCTCGGATATAAGAAGAAATGATGAAGGGTCTTAAGCAGGGGAACTTCATGGTCATATGTCATGTTAGACATATCCTTCTGGCTGCTATTATGAGGCATACATCAGAAGTAACAAAACCACAGATGGAGTAATCTGTTGCAAATCTGTAGTGAGCATCCATTGTCCAAGTGCAGGTCGGGAATGCTCCTTTCAGGGAAGAGGGTAGAGCAATCCATCCTATACTTGGGATGAGAGGTTTTTAAGGGGAAGTTTCAGCAAACCTGGTGGGGTGGGGGTGGAGTCCTGATAAGGCCACCTGGCATGCTGTTGATAGCAGGGTAGGGAGTCGGGATGTCTTAACAGGGGGGCCTGTCCTTGACTTTGATAAACGGGAAGGATTGAACAACATGTGGTCTTGTTTCAAACAGCAAAATGTTCTGTTTTTCATGCCTGGCTGGAAAGTGATTACTTTCAGTTTTTTGTTTTCTTTTGTCTCCTGTCTCAAACATAAAGGAAATTTGGTGTCTTCTGAGAGGTGGGGAATGATATAAAGATAGGCATGCAGGGTGACTTCCAGATTCCTTTCAGTTTCAGGTAATTGAATGAATGATAGTACCATTCAGTTTTACTAAGATGGGGAATGGATGGAGAAGATAGGTATTGGGGGATTAATAGATGCCAGCTCTTCAGAAACCTGAAGCTGACATGCTATATTTGCAAAGAGAAAACTCAGTAAGTGTAAACCATTATAACCCCTGACCAAGATCTCTTATTCCTCTCCTTCAACCATTTCTTACATCTCAATTTCTCATCTACTTATAAATGTTCTTAAGGAGTGTGTGCTCTAGACCTGAATTTAATGTAACAGACCTTGTTTTATTACATGGAAATAAGAAATGAGGAGTAACACAGTTCAGATTCTCTTCAACTGACAAATTTTCTAAACATAGACATGAACCTTTCTCCAAGTCTCAATTTCATCTTTGTTCTGAGGGATTTTGTACTCAGTGATCTCTAAGAGTTCTAACAACACTGTCAAAATCTTTGTCTCCCATGTTCTGTCTTCTTCTAACCTTCTCCCAGCAAGTAAAACTTGGCAGTCCTGATTACATAGACTGTGACCGGGAAAAGGTTCTGGAAGACTTTCTAAAGAGAATCGAATGCTATGAGGTCAACTACCAACACTTGGATGATGAACTGGACAGGTAAGAGCCTAGAATTCCAAAGTTCAGGTCTGGTTTTAATGTCCCGCAGGATCTGGGAACTTGACTTCCCTCTCTGGGCCTCAGTTTATCTATTTAACGTCGGAGAGCTGGACTTGGTGATTTACATTGAAGGGTACCCCATCCCAGTTCTATTTGACCTTGAGGTGGTGATTCCTTGATATGTAAGGTGTTCATAAGAGGACTGAAGTAGTGCTTTCCTGAGAAACATGTGCAGATCAGGAATCTTATATGGGAGGACCTACCTCCCGTAGCTATGGCTATTATATTTCAAAAATATTATTCATACAAGAATGACAATTCAGTTTCCAAACATGTTGACTTTGTTTCATTGCACCCTTGTAAAGGAGGCCAAAATATATGTTCATCAATTTTAAAGAAGAAAATGAGTCTTATTGAAGCTGAAATCACTTGCCCAAGTTCCCACACAATTCTAAACATATATTCTCTCTCCTAGTCATATCTATTTTCACACCTATAACACCTATGTTGCTCTTCAGTCAATAAATATTTAGCCCCTCTGGCCTGTAATGTATGTAGGGGTTGTAAACAAATCAAAATAGAAGTGGATTCTGTTCTCAGTACCTTCTATATTATCTTGATGACACATGAAAATATGAAATTTCCCTTTATAATACAAGTTAAAGATAGGAGAGGTTGTAGTTGGTAGTACAAGGAAGATGTGCATTTTAAACATAAGGTGTTCTCAGAACCCTACTCTTTTTTTTTCATTCTTTTTGGCTTGCTTTCTTTAATTTTTTAAAATAGTTTCATTATTTCTTTGTTTACATTACTTTATGTATTTTAGGATATTGAAATGGTACCCCGTGTGTATTTCACTCTTGTTTTCATAATTTAATCTCTTTCAGTGTGTGTTGTGATGAGAAGAGAATTTGATGTCTCAACCATCACCACACTAAAAGTTAAAAGCTCATCTTTTCAGCTTTTCCCAACTAAGGTTATAAGAGTTATTGCCTCACTCTTTAGGCAAAGGTATTGAGATCCAGATTAGAGCCAAGGCTTACCTAAGGCTATACAATGTGTAAATAACAGAATATATATTCAAATTCTTATCTTCAAGTTCACAGAGTGGTTCTCCCTATCCCACATACCTATATGGTGTAGTATCATATGAGGTTTGGACATTCAGTGCAGTGGGCAGGACCTTTCTGTGTTACTGTGTTACATTTCTGTATTACCATGAAGATTGTTCTCTGTGCAAGAATAACCAGGTCAAGAGTTAAATTTGCTTTGCTCACAGGGCATGAATGCTAGAGTGGAACTATATCTGCTCTGAGCAAAGCGCAATTTTTTTTCAAATTTCCACAAGGACACTATATGTGGGATGAGAGTACATGATAAAAGAAGCTTGAAGTAAAAGAACAATATTGAGAAAAGAACAAATTGAGACTCCTGAATGTTCTTAGTGTTTGATGAATTGGTTTGGACCTGATGATGACTGATACAAAGGCTGGCTTTATTTAATCAGTTTTCCATCAAAAGACATTTATAGTTCGTGCATCAGGCCCAGCTCTAAGCTGTGTCCTAGGAATCCAAAGAAGGGAGACCTGTCCCTTCTCTGAAGAATGGCCATTGGTTGGGGAAAACAATGAGTATACCATTGATCAGAATTTAGGTATGGTAAACCAAGTGGACTGGAGGAACACAAAGGAAAGGAGCCATCTCAGCTTGGTATAAGAAAGTTCTGAGGACCAGTAGGTTGACCCAGTAAGTAGAAGAGACATATTTACAGCACTAACAAGGCAGAAGCTACCAAAAATAAGAAAATAATCTTCAAAGCTTTTGATATTTTATATTTAAAAAACAGTATCAAATCAGAATGGGAAAAATAATTTATTAGAACTCCCTCATAATATAGTTTATAGTGTTTATTTTGAATTTTACCTGCTGGCTATTAGCTAATATAATACTTTTGGACAAAGTACGTCTAATGACTTCATAAAATCCTGAACTCAAAGAAGACTTTGTATAGAGAGAATGAATATACTGGCTCTTGAAGGATGAATGCATAAGAGCTCAAATTTACACATTAGGCAATGAACATATTTTCAAGAAAAGATAACAGCACTTTATTAAAGCATAATTAAATCAGAAAAAGAGGAATACAGAGACTATGCAAAGGCATACTCCAGCAAAAGAATAGACGCTATAATAAAACAGAAGTTATGAGAATGGGCATGGGACAATGAAGTGAGGCCAAGTGGGTGCAGTGTGTGAAGATACTTAGAATGCTAGACTGTACTTTGCTAGAAGATACTTAGAATGCTAGACCGTAATTTGGAAGTTGTCCTCAAGTCACCCAGGACTTAATGTTGGGAATAGACAGAAGCCAGGCAACAAGGACACTAGTTGGTGAGAGTTATAGATGAGATGGTTGGAGAGGGTGATCATAGACAAGAGACTCCATCTCTCTGTCTCAGTTTTCTTGCCTATAAAACATGATAATCTATGTTTCCTAAGATAGTTATGAGTATTCAAGCACTTTGAAGTCCCCACTCCCTGCAAGATGTACAAAAAGTTGTTCAGCAATTTCAAGTATCCTATGGAAGTCATTGGACATGAATGACATGGTACAGATATAAAGGACTTCTCTAGGAAGAGCAGAAAAAAGGCTTTCTGAAACTAAACCTATCAGTCACTTCCTTACCTTCCTTGGGTTAGTGGAGCTATTTCCACGTACTTGGTTTTGTTACTTTGCAACTAGGGTTGCTGATGTGACATCCTGTTGCCCCAGTTACCTCCATGTCTTCTCCTGAACTCCCTATAATAAAACAACTAAAGTAGTAATGCCTTACAGACAAGGGACCTCAAGGGTTTCAACTCATGACTGTAATTTTCTGATTAGTGTCCCCCACCTCCAGATCCTCTGCATACAGGTTGTTGAATAGTTTATCACTATGTATAGTTATTAGTTCATTACAGAGCACAAAACTGAGGGGGATAACAAATCCTTGATTCAAGGATCACAAGTCCCCCAGTGATATTGTGGATGACCTCCATCGCCATGCCAGTACCTTAGACAGAATGACTGTTTGTAGAATGGGTGCTGAGAATTGATTATGTTTCCAAGCATATGTCCTTAACTGGCCTAAGAGCTCTCAAAGAGAAAATGCTGAATTTCCACTGTAAGTTACAATGCTTAGGACAGAACATGGTGTGTTTGTTGACTATGTGGCAGAGAGGGAAAGAACTCAACCCATTCCACTTTCTGAGTGAGGAGAGAGACATACACATGCACACACATAATCATACAGAGACACAATCAGGTAGCTATCTGTAGATTGTCAAGTATATGTAGATAATCAAATACAAGTATACCATGGCAGAGATTCAACAAGAGTGAAGGGCAGAACTTGACTCAAAATTGGAAAGGGTGAGGGAGTGGAGAAGTCAGAAGTTGCTAGTGAGATGTTGGAGGCAGCCAGGGACACAGATGATAATGCTTCTGAGTATGGGAGGAGTGTAAACCACAGAAGAGAGAAACCCAGATGATGATTGCAGGTAAAAATATATTCTGGTTCAAGGTGAGACTGAGGAAAGGAGACAGGAAGAGATAGTAGCAATGAACTCCTTGGGATACCCAGGAATCAAGTCTCTAGAACAGATACCCAGAGTAGCAATGCACAACATTTTGTTAGAGAAAAGGTAGGTGAGAGCTGGGTTGTGGTGGGAACTTGAAGGCAGGGTGTGTGGTTGGGGCTTCTCTTGGGATCAGACTCTACTGTCAGCCCCTGAGCTGCCCATGCTCCTGCTTGGGTTGGCCCAGCCACCTGTCCTACATCAAGATCTTTGACGTGGGCACCCGCTACATGGTGAACCGAGTGCAGGATCACATTCAGAGCCGCACTGTCTACTATCTCATGAATATCCACGTCACACCTCGTTCCATCTACTTATCCCGGCATGGTGAGAGTGAACTCAACCTGAGAGGACGAATTGGTGGTGATTCTGGCCTCTCAGCTCGGGGCAAGCAGGTAAGGAGGAACGCATGCATTTAGAGGTATTGATGAGGAGTGGATACTACCTGGGTTCTGATG
>RJWH01011813.1:0-10776 GCA_004363575.1 Solenodon paradoxus | reverse complement strand
CTTCCAAATCAGATTACATATCATAGTTACCACAAGGAGCTGTTTGTGAAAGATAAGGATTGTGAAATATTAGTGTAGAAATTAATTCAGTGCATCAGAGTGAATTCTAGTTTTCCACACTTTAAAATTGGATTCTCTCCTTTGATTCAAATGCAAGTGGCATTCCTAGTCCATGGGTGATAGGACCTTTGGAATGGTGGGGAGGATGGATAGATGCAAAATAAGTTAGAAGAGACACTAGAATTTAGTGACATGTTAGATGTAAAAGGGATGGTCAGTGAACGCTAGAAGAATCACTTGGTATCTGATCACTGGTGTCTTCAAATTTTGTCATTAAGAATTCAAATGCAAGAGTAGTTTATGGAGAGAGCATCCTAGGAAAACCAAGCAACAACCACTTAGTAGTATGTGTCCTTTGTAGCTTAATACATATAATGCCTTCAGAGTCATTGGGGTAAGTGAAAGCATGTTTGTGGATGGCCTATTTATTGGAGAGTATACATTTAATTTGTGTGGAAAATCACAGATGTTTGGTGGCTTTCATGAGAGCAATTTTCATTTTGAGGATAGAGTTGCAGACAGGAAACAATAAGGAGACAAGGAAACAAGGTGGTATGTTTTGGAGTACTCCAAGAAATGTGGAGATCAAAGGTTATTTTTCTACTTTTTGTAGACATGTTGGGTTCTTTTTTCCTCTAGAACATTTCAATTTTTTCAAAAGATAGAATAAAGGAAGGCATTGAGAGAAGTTGGGAGCAAATATGTGTTGGTAAAATGAAAACAGCAGGAAGTAGAGTAACAGGAAAATAATAGATTTAGATGAAAAGTGTCTGAAAGACAAGCCAAAGGAGACAGAAAGAGGAATTATCTGAGAAAGACTGAAGAAGAAATGAAGTGGAAGGGTTAGAGGTTGGGTGAATGTTTGACTCTGATTTTTCTTAAAAGTTGTCAGTTCTGTAGTCTCTCTCTACTTAAACAAGGCAATTTTTGTGGCTTTTCTAAGAATCTGGGAGAGATAGATAAGGAAGATCTGGCATAGAGTAAGGCCGGATTCTTAGCTGAATCTTTAGCATCCCTGCTTCTGAAACTTGTTGGCCATTTCTCCCTAAAGGATTTCTTCTATTTTCCTTCTATGGCGAGGTCTCTCACTCCTTAAAATTGTTCTTATTCAGCTGTCCCTGGAGTCTGATGATTGTTAACCAGTTGATTCCTTGGCGTGATTCCTGCTCTGTACCTGCTTTAGCCCACTAGGCACTGCCCTGAGGCCCTCTTTCCACAGCTAGGTTGATCCATCAGAAGTATTTGCCAAATAGAGACTGTTCTTCCCTAAAAGAAATGAGTAGTCAGCTCTACATACTTAGAGCTATTCAAGTTTTTAGTAGGCACAGTCATACCCCCTACCCAGAGCTGTCCACATCTTAATCACTGGAATTTGTAATTATGCTAGGATATAAAACAAAGAGAATTGAAGGTAGCCAGTGAAATTAGGGTTGTTAATCTGCTGATCTTAAAATAAGTTTATCCTGGGTGGTCCCTAGTCTAGTCACGTTATGTGGAGAAGAGACTTATAACAAAGACTTTACAAGTGATTGATATTTTGAAGATGGACAAAGAGTCATAAGTCAAGGAATTATTTGGCCTTTAGAACCTGGAAAGGGCGAGAAAACTGATTGTCCTCTACATTTTCCAGATGGAGGCCTCACAACCAGCATTTTAGCCCAGTGAGATCATCTGGACTTGTGACCAATAGCACTGAAAGCTCATAAAATTGTGTTATTTTCAACTACTATACTTGTGCTAACTTGTTAATGCAGCAAGTAAAAAAAAATGTTTTGTAGAAATGTCTTTCATTTCTACCTTATTTCCTAAAATTCTTGTTTGAAATTTTTATTGTTCTTTGTAATGATAGTTGACTTTAGCCCATGTGGAGTGTGGCTAATTGATTTAGTAATGGGCTAGAGAAAATCATGCAAGAATACAAAATCTAAGGTTTTTTGTGGGTCAGATGGTGGGTGATTCAGACGTTCCTTTGCTGTATATGATGTGAAAGTTTAAATTCACATTCATGTAAGAGTATTCAGAATCCATGATACAGGCTTAGGAATTAACACTGCCTGACAGATGGAGCCTCAAAGTCAAAGACATTAATTGGTAAATTCCCCATTTTTTTAATTTAGGTAGTATTAGCAAAAGTACATATGAAATCATTTTAATGAAAATAGTTTGTGAAATACAGGCCAGTTTGGATATTTTAGGAAAAAATAAGTCATTTCTGAGAATCATTCTTTTCTTATTTAAAAATTTTAGTTTCTTTTCTTATGGATTATGTGTATGAAAAAGAGACTTCAATTTTACATTTTATTTTATAAATTTTGTTTTGTTTATAAATATATTGGCACTGGCTGAAAGTTGCTTCCATATTTAAAAATTGCTTTCTCATTATTATTACTGTATTTAGATCTGATCTTCTCTAGAAATTCTGCTGGTTTTAAGAGAAAGCACTTTCTACCAGTTCGGTTTTTTTATTTCTTAATTTTGGGTTTGTATTTTTTTTTTTAGCAGAATAAAATTCAGCCAAAAACTGGATTCTGAGTATAGACAATATATGTAATGAAAGTCAATAATTACGGTTGTTAAATAACTATTACTTCCTAGTAATTTAATCATTATAAAATAGAAAATTCACAAATTCAGTTTGTGTGAGTCTACTTATTTATAAATACTGGAAAGAAGTGACAAGGCACACTCTACATATTTCCATATGTATATGTATGTATAGATACGTGTGTGTGTATACAGATGTATATTTTCTTATTATATATTGCTTTTATATATGTAAACATATATAATCTCCAATGATATATCCATTTGTAGTCTATAATACTTATATTTTATGCTATATATTAAAATACTCCATGAATTTGTCATAAGTGGGTAGAAATTACTATTTAAATAATTAATCTTTAAATTTTAATTATTAGGCAATTTAGGTCTGTTTTCATCATAAGCATCAAAATGATTTTATATGAAAAGTATACGATCTGCAACTTAATGTTTTAGCCACTTTTCAATTACCTAGCCTTCTAGTTCACCAAAATTTATCTTACAAAATCTTTGTAACTAGGTAAATAACAAGCAAATATAATTAAAAAGAATAAGTGAGTCTTACTAGTAGATTCTAGTCATGAAAATAAAGCACACAGTTTGTTCACTATTTTTTTTTAATTCTGTGTGGCTATTTTGAAATACTGTAAACCCAATCTAAAATTATTATAGATTAAACAAAGTTTAAATTTTTCTATATAATAATGAATATTATATAAATCATATCTTTCTTACCCATATCATATGAAAAATAGTAGAGAGCCTTTCAATGTGACATCCTGGTGTAGAAAAAATACCACAGCAGTCGAGTAATAATAGGATATGTAGAGTCTGTTACACTTATTCCTTCTGGAGGCTTCATTTCTCACTCTCCAGAAAATGTTGTTTCTATTTATTTGTTCTGAATAGAGAGGCAACTAATTACATAATTGTATGGTTTTTCCAAGAGAGGAAAAAATTAAGAACTCCCATTCCCTAGATAACCCTCAAGGGCTCCCTTTAGGACAAAGCTAAACTTTTCTACTGGGCATTGTGGACTTGAGCATGTATGAGAAATTCAGTTTTTCCCATATGTATGACAGATTCTGAAATCATAAACATCAAATCATTGCACAGTTTTAGTTATAACACCTGAAATTGTATTTTATGCCACTATTTTCCACCACAGATGGCATTTTAACATGTTTATGGAAACTTCAGTTTATGTAGGAATTATTATTCTGAGTGCTTTGATTAGTATGGTTTTGTCTGAGCTAACCATACCTGATTTTAATGAGGGCACCATTCTAGATTCCCTCAGGAGCCTACTCCAAGTTGTCCTGATGAAAAATACAGCACATATTCCAGACCTATACTAACTTGTTGCTTTAAGCTGAAATATGAGAAATCTTACTGGTAAAAGTCGGAGAAATGAGTAAAATAAACACAAAGCAAAGAACTATGGTGATAGTGGAATAGAGCGGTGCATCCCAAACTTGGATGACTTTGAATCTCTTATAGATATGTTTAAATGCAGATTTATTTCAGTAGGTCTGGGTTGGGGTTAGGGGTCTTCATTTCTAATAAGGTGATGCCTTTGGACATGTGCCATCCACAGGGCCTTCTGTCATGGGAGGCTCTAGATTATCAGAGGGCCAAGATCATTAAGAAGCATAATGCAGTAAATATAGCTGGCCTGCAAAGAGAGGAAGACGGGCATCCAGATGGGATCAGGGAAGCCATGGGTGGGATCACACTGGACCTTGGTTGCTGGATCAGGAACTTTGATCTTTAGCCCAACGTAAAGGAAAGCTATCCCAGTTGAGGGACTTTGAACATGGTAATATGTTTAGATTTGCCTTTCATACATTAACAGGGGAAACTGCCCCTGAAGATTTATCGAGAAAAATGCAATTTAATTTATTTATTTATGGAATTGTGATTTGATATCTAGAGAGTAAAATTTTAAAAGTTTAACCTCCACTTGAATGATGGTTACTTAGGGGAAACCAGAGAGCATATTTTTGAATAGGCTCAATCTGTTTACCTCACCCTTAGAAATTTATTTGAGAAAGACAAGGAAGTGAGGGAAAATAACCTCAATGAATGAGAAGTCACTGTGACAACTCTACAGGATGGTTGAGTAACCAGTATATGCAGAGGTAGCATTTACTGTAACTGACTAAAACCTGACATGTTTACTAGCTCTTAAATTTTCTGTAATTATCTCAACTCATTTTGTTGTCCTGTAGGAACACTGAGACTGTATGCTGTTGCTGTATGGAGTATTTTAGGGTATTTTAGTAGGTAGAGTTTGGCATCTCGTTGTGGTTTTAATTTTCATTTTCCTGAGAATTAATGTCATTGAGCATGTTTTTATATCTTTCTTTTATGTCTATATACCATTATCACTAAGTGCCTACTCAAATATTTTCCCTTTTTAGACTAGATTATATGTTGTCTTACTTTGGAGACTTGAAAGTTCACATATCCTGGATATGAATCTTTTATAAGATCTATTCTTAAATGCTGTTTTTTATTTTAGCATTATTTATTGAGCAATAATTCTTTGATTTTAGTAATATAGATCAATTTTTTCTTTTATCGATTATACATTGGTATTACAATTCTTGGTTTTGCATTCAGTCTACAATCCATTTTCAGTTATTTTTTGTAAATTTAATTTTTTGATATAAAGATAACCATTTCTAATCTCATTTATTTAAAAGATTATTCTTTCTCCAATGAATTAGCTTTGGACTTTTTTTTAAAATATAAGGTGATAGCTCTTGATTAAGGTGTTCAAGTCCTTTCTACATCCTCAACCCTTCTGCATTTCTATTTCTCCATCTTTCAAAGTAAAGAGATACTAATATGATATGTGAATTGGTAAGATTTTTCAGAAAGACATGGGTGGGTTTCTGGGGAATCAAAAGACACTCTGTGACTGTGATTTACCATAGCTTCTCTCTTTTTAACAGAAATGCTAAATAGTCCTGCAGACATATACCTGGAAATAAGACATAGTCTTCTCTTCTGACCAGAGAAGTAAGCTCATCCATGGACTTTTCCTACCACATATGTCCACTTCCATTTTACTCTTTACTATTTCTTCTATAAAGATCTTTGGTGTGGCCTACTTACCCAGGTCGGTGTGTGCACCGTGAGTGAGATGTTTTCATCTGACGCTGTCTCTCCCACTACTTGAAATTAAGATTCAGATTGGGCTTAATGGAGAAGACGTCCCAGGGACCTCTAGTCTAAGACAGAATTTCCTTATTTTGCCCAAAGCACAGATTACAATATATTTCCCTTTACTAGATTTAAATGCATCTAATTATCTCTTTTATATAAAATGTGTGTACTGGAGTTTTCTTTTGGAAGATTCCTAAGTAAAAATTCAGATTAAAAAAAACAAACCCTTGCAAATATTCAGGTCATGTATTTCTTCTTAAAGAAGATTTAATAGTTTGTGCTTTTTTCGGGGAAGTTTATTTCCACTAGGTGGACATTGTTTTGGACATAAAGTTGTTTAAGACATTTTGTTATTATCTGCCATGCACTATATTTAATTTATATTTAATAATGTTTTTATTTATTATATATTTATACAAATAAATTTATATTATACAATATATATTATTTTATTATATATTTAATATTATATTTCATATAATTTATATTTAATAATGTTCATTCTTTCTCTTTTGATATTTGAATTTTGTCATTTAGTAACTTAATTCTTTTCTTTCATTAGTTTAGCTAGAAATTAACCAATTTTATTAAACTTTTCCAAGAACCCACTTTTTATTTCATTGATGTTTCTCTTATTTTTGTGTCAATTTAATTGATTCTGGCTCTTATACGTATTTATTTCTTTATATATAATTATTTTTAATAGCTGATAAATACGTTTCAGATACTAACTTAGAAGCAACATTGACTCTCAGCTTTGGTAGAGTGGTTTTGTGTGGTAGGACACAGACTCGGAAAGGTATGAATTAGAGTAGTGAACCACTTTATGAATCTTCTTAGATGTAAGTAATATCTGGGATAGAACATCTCCAAAATAGAGGTTCTCAAACATTAATATTTATTGAAATGAGGTGGTACTAGTATGCCTGATCTTGAATAAAATTTCTGTTCCACCTTAAAGGAATTTGGTATATTAGTTTGTCTTCTGCTACACCCAATGGTAACATGTGAGGCAAGTGGTTTGTTTTGGTTTTTAAATTAAACAATAATTGAAGTAATACTGGTTGACAGTATTGTGTATGTTTTATCTGTACAGGCTCACATGTCTTCAAATGTATGATACCATGCCATACCCACCACCCGAGTTCTACTATCCATCTGCTACTGTCCATTGGACCACTCAGTCTTTCCTTCCATCTTCCATGCCCCAAGGTTATGTCAGTTCTGTACTTAGAATCCAGTTTTGTTTGGTTTTTCTATTTAATTACTTTGTTTCTTTATATTCCACATGAGTGAAGTCATCCAGTATTGTTCATTCTCCTTTGACTTATTTCACTTTGCATGAATTCCATCCATGTTGTTTCAAATGACAGGATTTCAATTATTTTTATCATTATAGTTGAGTAGTATATACCAAATCTTCTTTATGTGGTCGTCCCTCAGGCACTGAGGTTGTTTCCATATCTTGGCTATTGTAAACAATGCAGTGAACAGAGGCATGCATATATCTTTTATATATCTTGATGTAAAATTGCTAGATCATAATAAGGCAGTTTTATTTTTAAATTTTTTGAGGAATCTTCATAGTGTTTTCAAAGTGGCTGTACTAATTTACATTCCTAACAACAATGTGCAGGAGTTACTTTTTTTCTACAACTTTTGTAGCACTTGTGTCTAGGCTTTTTGATATAGGCCATTCTCACAGGCATAATATGTGATGATTAGCATGTTTTCATGTGCCTATTGGCCATCTGTATGTCTTCTTTGGAGAAATGTCTCTTCATATCCTTTACCCATTTTTTTGGTTGGATTATTGCTTTTTTTGTTGTTGAGTTGTAGGAGTTCTTCATATCTATGCATCCTTATTGGATGTATGATGTGCTAATATCTCTTCCATTCAGTAGGATATCTTTTTGTTTTGGTGATAGTTTCACTGTACAGAAGTTTTTTAGTTTTATGTAGTCCACTTATTTTTGTTTTTCTTTCCATGGCCATAGGCATTGAGACCCCAAAGACGTCTAAGGCCAGTGTCAAGGAGCATAGCACCTATGTGTTTTGTGATTTCAGATGTTACATTGGAGCCTTTAATCTGTTTTGAGTTAATTTTTGTGCATAGTCATTATGGTGGTCTAGTTTCATTCTTTTACATGAATTTCAACTTTATATCAACCAAAGGGCAAAGGATTTGGGGTATATGTTCATCAACTTCTGTCATTCATTAGTTGATAAATGATCTCAGGGAGATTCTACAGATGGCATTCATCTTCCAGTTCGTATAGTCTTCCTTAAATGATGTTCAAATAGTTCTGCCATCAGTGAAATCCCTCAGATACAGATGTACAGATCAGACGATATGAAGAGGCAGTAACAGTACCTGTTAGAGAAAATCTGTGGGAATCACTAAGCAATTTGATCTGTGAGTCACACTGAATGAGTCACCCAACTCTTAACTTTTATATAGTGAGACTGTCCCACAAGCAGCCCATTCTCAAAAAACGGAGTGGTTTATCTAAAAATTCAAATAACCAAAGAAATTATAAACTTTACTTTTATAGACCCAGGAAGGGAGAAGATACTGTTTCACAGTGAGTCATAGCATGTCATTATGTTACATAACACTTTGCATAAAGCTTGTTAATTGGAAGAATCTCCTCAGATACTGACCAAAATTGCCAAAGAGATTTTTTTAACTTTTTATTATACTTTTAAATATATAACTAAAATACTTATCCTACAGTTTTCAGTCTCCTATTTTACATTGTTTATGGTTTTATCTACAGGGTAACTAGTCACACAATATTGTGCAGTGAATAATGCCCTGAGTTTAGCAGTCCACACAGCCTGCACAGTTGTTCATAATCCCTTCGTATGTACGCTTTCGACACTCTACGTTCGTGGAACCATTTATTTTTCTCTCAATGGTATATAAATTGTATAAATATTTTCTCATTGCCTTTGTACACCAGATGAGAATTCCGCTGTTACAGTGCATCTCTTTTCTGTGTTAATAACCTAGATTCTCTGCCTGGAAGCATATGCTCCTGTTGACTCCTGGAATCTGGGATTGTTTGCCAGGAGCATGTTTTTCTTTTGGTTGGTATTATGGTAAGGACAGTCAATTACAGATTATTTCACTTAGGAATCCAAGATTTTTTTTGTTGTCAGGAGAATGACCTGATGATCTATATTTTAGATTGAATTAAACACTCGCTAATTTTAGGATCATCAGTTCAGAGGGTGTAAACAAACTATATAGACTCCCTCTAGAAACACAGTCTCTCTTGAAATATTCTAAAAAGATTAATAATTTATGAGATTTTCTGATGGGTTTAAATATTATTTGGTCAAACAGCGTTTTTGTGTTTTGAAATAGTGTCCTTATTCACAAATCCAAACCTTTCCCCTCCTGCTAGATCAGAGAGAGAACAAGGGTCCTTTCAGAATTGAAAATGGATTAGATACTTGGATCTCCAGCAACATAAAATGCCTCTGTAAACTATCTTCATTTACATGTCAATCAATGTTTTCTCTTTGTACTAATTTTTTTTCTAGGACATTTGTATTTGATTGAATTCAGTGTACATTCCTCCTGATATTGCCTGTTTAAATAGTGAATCACACTTACATAGTTACTTTACAAATAATAAGATTTTGCAAAAGCACTGGATAGCCAATGATGATATAGATTTGAGCAAATTATACATTTACCCACTTAGAGTTCCTTTAAATTTAAGAGTAGCCAACAGAAAAAGTTATTACTCTTTCCTTACAAAGAATTCAATGAAATAAAAATAAAGCTGAATTTTATTTATTGTAATAACTCAAAGATTTTGGCAATCATTCCAGAAATGAGAATTGAGAATCCTTTCGTTGTTATAGTTAACCAAATTAAGTTGTGTGACATATAATTGTAGAATTATATTAATTTTACTTGAATAATAATACTTATGTGAGATTATATAAGCAAATTGGTAACTATGCAATTTTATGAGTTTCTGCTTCGTAAAACATAAAATAATATAGTAGAATAGCCTTCTAAGATCTGAAGGGATCTATCTTGATATTTTCCCAAATCTGCAAATTCTGAATGCCATTATCGCCTAGTTTTCTTGATAAAATGTACTATGTATTTTCATATATTTGATTTAATTTTTCCCTAGAAATAGGCCCTATTACATTGGGTTTTGCTTTATGAAAAAGGTGACATATCATATTAAATATAATTTTCATGTAAGTTGTATAGGGACAACTAGAAAAAGAAACATTTGGATCTGTTCTTCATAACATTCATTACATTAAGTGCCACATTGTTTAGAAATTTAAATGTGAAGTTTAACCATGTTAGTATCAGAAGAACACAGAATTGTGACATATCTTGGAATTGGAAAGCTTCCTATGACTCAAAATTGATTTGTTCTAGAATTTCTATAAGAAAGTTTAAATTATTCAGTTGTATTTAACTCACTCTAAAATACATTTATCTTATTTGTTTTAGTCACTCATTGGCCCTAGGTCTCAAAGCTGGTTCCATGGCTCTCATAGACCTCCGAGTCACAGAGCGGGTCATATTTATCTTGTAAAGAAAGTAAAATGTGGCACATAAAGGGCCAAACTACACAGGTGTTGCTAGGAGAGACTCCCTAATGTTCCAAAATAATGATTGAGTTTAGATCACTATGAATCCTGAACTTAACAGAACACCTAGTTTAGCTTCTTGACATTTCCAGACTAGACTTCTGTTTAATTTAATTAATTTTATTAAATGAACATTGATCATAACATTATATAGGTTTAAATTATGTATCATTGTAAATCAGCATCTGTAAATAACATTAAGTTGACTGCCAAGGAGCCATTCTTCTATTTAGTGGTCCACTTTTTATTTTATCTCACAGTTCATTATTCTCAGTAAAATCTACTAATGTCTTATATTCTGTGCTTTAAAAACATTTTCCTCACAACAAAGAAAGTTTTTGGGGATAATTTCTTTCATGAAGT
>RJWH01011812.1:0-10779 GCA_004363575.1 Solenodon paradoxus | reverse complement strand
GACTACTACAATAGAATGCCTCACAAAATCTTCAAGAGATTGCCCATCTCTTACTCAAAATAAAAGTATTTACTATTATTCACAAAGTCCTGTGTAATCTGTCCCACACTGCTTTATCTTCCTTTCTTCTTCTCCTAATACCTTTCTCCTTACTCACTCCAGTTCAGCCTTGGTGTCCTGTTGATGTTCCTCATCTACATCAATTTCATGCCTACCTCGGGTCCTTTGTACTTTCTGTTCTTTTCAACTGCAGTTACCTGTGTGGCTCACTCCCTCTTCTTTCTGATATTTGTTAAGATGCCATCTCCCTAGATCTTCCCTAACTAATTTGCAACACCACCCCCAGCACTCTCTATTCAGTTCTATGCTTGATTTTTTTCTCAGAAACTTATCATTTTCTAACATGCTACAAAGCATTTTTTACTTTGATTTGCTCTCTGAATTTCATCCCCTAGATTATAAACAGATCTTTTTCTTGTTTTTCTCCCCCTGCTATTCTCAACATCTAGAACAATGTCTGACATGTAATAGGTGCTCCATGGATACTTGTTTTGTGAATTAGGTGAATGAAATCTGGGAATATTAGGGCTGGTGGGTGCTGTTATCCATGGCCCAGTCTTATGAGAAAACTTGTCTGAAAGAGGAAAGCTGACATAGATAAACTAGCACTCTGACCCTAATGAGGGACTAGCCTCTGTCTCTGTCCTCCCAGATGCCAGCTGCATCTCTGCTGTTACCAGGGTTTTCTGCATGAGTCAAATATCCCTCCCTTTTGCCTAAGGTGTTTCCAGATATGCTTCTATCATTTGCAACCACAGAATTCTAATAAAGGAATGTTCTTGTACACTTTCCCTTTACTAGATGAAAACCTCTCTGAGTGATCTACATTTTCAGCTTATGTTCTGTTCGGTTTTCCAGCCTTATCTGATTTATGGCTCTTCTGATTTGGCAGTGGTAGTTGATTGCACTCTGGGTGGCTTCAGTTGTGACATCATTTGCAGTCATTTGAAATCTCTATGTTTATCAGCCTTATACAGAAGCAGGATATAGAGACAAGGCAGCGCATGCTGTCTCCTCCCTTCTGCTCTATCTCATCGAGTCCTTCACTGATTCAGATCGATTACTATGCACATCTCAAACACCCAACCTCTAGACACTCACAACTTGCCTGTGTTATCTCATTTCCTCTCTCCACCACTTTTCCACTGATCTTACCCTGCCAGTCAGACATCCACACAGAGAAGAAGGGACTATAAGCATTTTAGAGTTGCTAGGGTAGAAAGGGTAGGCAAGGGTGACAGAAGGCGAGGGGAAGAGGAGAGAAAAGGATAGGGTGTAATGGACTATGAATAGGGAGATACACCTCCAGTCCCCCTACAAGGAGGAACCTGATTCCCCAGTTGTGGGAATACAGTGAGCAGTCAGTCTTCCACCCCTCTGGGTCGTCCTCAGCTGCAGAGAATCACTTTATCCCAAATCACACCATTTTGGACACAATTCACTTGCAATCACTGATAGAGGCAAAGGCAGCTCAATTTCTGCTTCTACACACTCCTGACTTCTCTTTTCCACATGTATTCATTTGAAGGACTTTCCTTAATAACGTTCTGAACACAGTCACAGTGTGCTTCTATGAGGAACCCAATTTGCAACATGGACCATGAATGTCTATTAAGAAACTTGAACTTATAGTGAAGTTTTAAATAAATTTCATTTCCAACACCACAGTAGCCTTGTGTGTTCCCTTTCAGAAATGATGCTGTCAGACACAAGAAGTGCTTTTCACTTATCCTCGCAACCATACCTGTGAGTGGTTACCTAGAAGTTCCCGTTTGCTTTTTAGTTTGCCGTGAAGGCAATTGAGTGTGTCTAATGACATGGAAATATCCCTTCTGCAGAACTTTACTGACAGTTCAACCACATCCATCCATCCATTCATTTGTTCACTCAAGAAACATGTTCTGAAGATGTGCTAAGCACTGTGTTAACTTAGTCACCTCTTGCCTGGTGCTAACCTGTAAGTTTATTTTAAAATGTTTGACTATTGTCATGAAAAAATTCAATGAGGGGTACGCCCTGGTAGCCTAATGGTCTAGTACACATGGGAGAAATCCTACATACATCCCTATGTCCTGGGTTCAAGTCCTGGGGTCGGGAGAAACAACCAGTATGAACAACTAAAAAAATAAATAAATAAAGCACTTCCTACTCCCATCTCTTCCTGTCTGCTTGCCCATTCACCTTCATTCCTGCCTATACCTTTCCTTTAAAAAAAATTCAATTAAAAGTAAATTTAGTCATAGGAAAACCAATGTGTATGGTTTGCCTTGAAATTTCTTAGATGTTATATGAATCCAAACTCTCTATGACCTATTTTGTTTATGGTTTAGCTTTCTACATGGTGCTTGCAAAGAGAGACAAGGCCAGTTGGAGGGCTATCAGAACTCTCTGTAGTTTCGGTTCCTGTTGAGAACTCATAAAGAAACTTTCTGGACTCACTTATTTATGTGATACATTTATGAATTATGGGATACAATATGCAAATTTGGGTTCCAAAAACAAACTAGAATAGTTTTCCCAGACGTGATATTCAGTTTGACAACATTAAACTCTTTGTACTAAGCAATGTGTGAATACAAAGATAAGCAAGGTATATTCTAGTCCTATAAAGCCCAATGACAAATGAAAAAGTCCAAAATTGACTGATATAATTGGTGGAGATACAATATATGATAAAAGGAAGACAGTCACACAGTAAGTGTAGAAGTACCAGTCTGCTTGACTCCGAAGTTTGAGCTTCTCCCTTATAAACTGCCAACACCCATTGCACCATAACAAAATTGTGAAAGGACTATGTCTGGTTGAAGTTTCAAAGGGAGAGAAAGGACATCTGGGTTGAAGAGACAGAAAAAAATTGGGGGGGAATAAAAAAGGCCATAAAGTATGGGTAGACCTTTAACTAGCAGCGGACTCTAGGGAGGGTGTTCTGAATAATGAGAACTGCATGATCAAAGGTCCCAAGGTATAGGAAGCCGGCAAGCACTTCCAGGGTTTTATGTCATGTTCCCCAGAAAACAAACTCTGAAGTGTAGTTTAGCATTCAGAAAATGTATTAGAGAGTAAATTTGGGATCAACCACTGTGTGGGAGTTAAGGAAATAGGCAAAGGAAGGTGTTGGACAATAACACAGTTATACACGCACAAATGGCATTAGTCAGTTTCATGAGCTGCTCTGAAGATGAGATGATTTTTCAGAGTTGTCTCCACTTCATACAAGGGTGATGGGTCTTTATATACCCCTCTTTTGACCAATCATAGGATAGAGGAAGGGAATGTGAGTCTTGAATGAGGTGGTTCTCTTCATCTGAAGGCAATCCCCAGCAAGGGATTTATATGAAAGCCATCATAAATATTGGCTTATATGAAAGCAAATAATACAGCAGCTGAGGGAGTGAAGTACTTCAGTCCTAAAGGGAAAATTCTGGGTAACCTACAATGAAGTCCACTATAGGATATGTGCCCTGGGTAGTAAGGAGACTAATCTGGCAAAACATGAAAGTGCAGGACTAAGAAAAGGATAGAGTCAAAAAGTTGATATATGGAAGGCCATACTTTGTGTTTTTCAAAGAAGGAAAAAAGGTCAGTGAATGTTGTGTGAGGCAAAGTCATGGCTAGCAGTTGAGCTTATTATAATTCATGGAACATCTAAGGGTAAAGAGAAACTAGAGGAAGAACCAATGGCGAGTGGTTCAAGGTGAAAGGTGAAGAAGGGAGAACAGAACAGGTGTTAGTGGTGATGGGATGAGAGGGAGAATGGGGGTAGCAGAAGCACTGAGTTAACATAAACATTGTGTGCTAGACACTTTTTGCAAAATTTCTATAAGATGAAAAAGAAATACCTTACCATTGTTAAACCATTCCATGGAGTACTATGCAACTATTCAATGTAAATTCCATGTGACCAGGGATTTTTGTTGTTTTCTCAGCATTTAGGACAGTGCCTGGGATATAGCAAGTATTTATATGAATTGAATTTTTGCTGCAATTGTGCTGAGTCACAAAAATTCCAAAATCTCAATGGCTTACAGCAACAAATATCTATTTCTTGCTCACTCTCCTATAGCCAAATGTAGCAACTCTGTTATCGACTGGATACTCCATGTGTTCAGGTCTTTTCCATAAGTCTTCCTGTACCAGGAACAAGACTGAAGAGCACGAGGGACATGCTATTCTTTCAGTAGAGGGAATGAACCCATAAAATGGGAGCAATGACTCTGAAATTTCCAATGACTCTGAAAGTTTCTGCTAGGATCTGGTACACTGTCAATTCTACCATCCACATTCCATCAACCTAAGCAAGTAATATGGAAAAGTTCTGCATCAATAGAACAGAGAAATATTCTCCTCCCCTCAGGAGCTGGGGAAAGGAGAGTGAATATTTGCTGAATGACAATACAATCCATAGTAGTACTTAATAGATATTTGTTGAATCATTGTGTAAATAAATCTTCATGTATTAATATGAAAAGATCCCGAACACAGCCCATTAAGTGAAAAAGGCAAGTTGCAAGGCAGTATATACAATATGATCCATTGTACTGATAATATGCACATTTTTTTCATAAATGCATGGAGAAAGAGCTGGAGGTAGATACACTAAACAGTTAACAGTATAACTTCTGGGAAGGGGAGTACAATTGGGTAGGAATAAAAGGGGACATTTGCTTCTTCATCATTTGAAAACTTTGTATAGCAAAAAGGTATTTGTACTGAATTTAGTTTTCTTAAGAAAACATTGCAAAAAAGGAAAAATAATAAGATAAGACAGTGTCCATTATGAAACTCCTCACACAGTCTGGATTGGAAAAATGTCAAATGAGCAATTTGGAGGAAGTAAGTTAATGTCATAATAAGAGTGACAAATTAATAAAAGAATGTGCCCTCTTAAAATTGTTTAGTTACTGCTCTAACATTTAAAAACACTACAACCTTTATGATAAGTGCCTTTATTTGGCTTATGAAATGATTATGAAATTACTTTGATAGTATATTGCACTTAGGTTGTGTAAAAAGGAACATTTATTTAACCCATGCCGTGTACACAGTATTCAGCATTTATTGAACTTCGTAAGCAAAAGTTCCAGTAAGTCTATTAATAGTTTGGTATTTTCAGTTCACAAAGGTGTATCAAGTCTCCTTAATGAAGAGAAATATCCTCTAAATGATATTCTGTATCTTGAAGATGCTACATTAAACTACACAGTAAAATAAATTGCACATTCAACTTTCTACTCCTTTCTCGTGTCTGACTAGGGTAGTCATGGGGTACGAACTTGCTGAAAGATTGAATAGCTTTATCAAACATCTGAGAACATCTTGCTAAGCCTCTGAGTAACAGGTTTCATAGCTAATATCTCAGTATCCACACAAAGGATCAAAATGTTTGCTGGTGAAGATCTCAAAATAAAGTAGGCAAGTCAATCAGCACCCGCAAGCCCTCATCAACTCCCACACATTGAATTCAGGATCTTGGAGTAGTGGAGTACGAACTCCACTTCTCCCTCAAGAAAAAAGCTACAAATAAATAATTTTTAAATTTGATGTTTTGGGGTCATCTTTAAGGTGGTTCTTTAATTATCACTAATCATTTCTGTTTAGGATGAGATTTTCAAATTTTCAGGTTCAGAAATTTGAATGTGTTATTATCCAAGGTTGAGCTCACCAATTGAGCTGGCTCGTGATAAATTCATAGGATGGTCACTTTTAAACCAGACCATGAGTTTATTCATTTATACTGCCTACTAAATACCTGCCAAAGCATGGGTTTTGCCTGCTGTTGTACTCCCTTCCCAACAAAGAAAGACTAAATTGGTTCATATGATTAGTTGACAAACACTGGATTCAAAAAGAGGAAATTCTTGTGGGTTATTGATTTGTTGTACCATGGTAACCTCACTGCTAATTAAACTATCTGCCCAGTGGATCTTATACCTGGGTTGATCCATCAGAGTAAGCCTCTTCTTTGACAGTACCAAAGAACCTGGAACAAGTGGGTCAATGCCTCATTAAGACTTATTTTCTATGTCACCCTGTGTCTATTAGAGAGGTCCCCAATCACCAGTTGGTCTTGATTTACAATTAAATTAACGAAATGGATTCTCTCAATTAAAAGTCTTGGAAAGGTAACACACAAATAAAATTAAGTAAAAAGCATAAGCTATTTCCTCATCCCTGAGCCAAATATTATTACCAAAGGGATGAAATGTGCTAACTGTCCAGGCCAGGGTTTCTCAACCACTCCTAGGATGAATCCTACCTGCTAACAAAGCACAAGGACTAAGGGAGAACAGAAAAGAAAGATTAGATGCTGTGTAGTATGCTGCTGCTGCTATTGATGATGAAGATGATGAAGATGATGAAGAAGAACAAGAAAAAAGAAGGAAGAGGAGGAGGAGGAAGAGGAAGAGGATATCAACTACACCAACTATTTGGTTGGGATTCTTGGCCACACTCCCCTCCTCAATTCGGAATCACTCTCAGTGGGTTAGGGGAGTATTGAAAACAAGTATAATAATGAATGGCTGATTCCTTTGGGGAAAAAGGAAAAACACAAAATGAAGACATTGAAATAGGCTAAAAGGTTAACTTCATTTCAGCAATTTTAAGATTTACCTTTCTATTTGCTCTTTTGCCTATTTTATCTTTCACCTAGTTCCCATTATCCCAGAAGTTCAGTATCCAGAAGATAGTATGACAACATGACAAATAATAACTGTGGAACTTTTGTGTACATTGATTTAAGGATTAAAATTTAAAATATTGATGGATTCCACATTATTTATGCCTGATGAATACATTATAAATTAAGATGAGCAGGCAAAGTTATGAGAATCAAGAAACCTAGGTCATGATATGAGGTACTGATTCACAGTAAATGTAATGAGCTAGTTATCTCAGTATTTGGGGCTAGAAGAGAATGAGCTCTGTAAATACAGTTATAAACTGGTTCCTCTCTAGGCTCTGCCACATGCTAGTAATATGGCCTATGTTCAAGTTAATAAAAATAGATTTTTTCAATGAAAGCGGCTGCCTTTTTTTTGAGGAAAGGTAAAGGCAGGGATGAAGGTGAGCAGGCAGGCAGGAAGAGACAGGAGGAAGAAGCATTTTATTTTATTTTTATTTAGTTTTTCACACGTGTTGTCTTCCCCCTCAGACCCAGAACTCGAACCATGGGATATGTGACCTGCAGTCCTTCAGAGGCGATTGACTTAACTGCCGGTCCACCAGGGCAAGCCTAAAAAATAATTTTCAAAGAATCATCATTTCTTGAACTCTGGCTCTGTACCAAGCACTTACATACATAATCTTTGAGCTTTTAAAGAACAGTAGAAGGTATGTATTACTAAACTCCTTAGTTATCAAATTCTAGCAATGGAAATACATCATCAATTTAATAGCAACTCTATACAGTGAAAAATATTTTGCAAGATGCATCAACTATGAGACACTCAATTTCAAACATTAAAATAAGAACAGAAAAGAAAGGTCTTCTTAGAACATGCAGAAAATGAAGCATATCCCATTTTACATGTGGGAAAACTGAGGGTTAGGGAGGGTATGTAACTTATCCATAAAAAAATCACGCAATTTATTTCTGGATATGGAACCCAAGACCTAATCCAAGACTGACATCTGCTCACTGCACTGTACCTTCAATGTCACAATTCCTCAGCTTCCCCATAAATAAAATGGGAGTGGTCATAGGTATCTCCCAAGATCATCATGAGAATCAAATGGTATCTATGAAAATGTAAGTGCCTAGAGGTAACTGGTGCCTTTTCATACTAACAACAAAACAAGCATAGAAATGTACCAAGTGAGTAGAGAAGAAGAAATTAGGAGGGCTGGGTTTGACAAATAGGAAACAGGCAGACTTTAACTTAATGTGACTTCTGCCTTGGGCAGGGACTTCTGGGTAAGTCGTCAGTCCCAGGATATGGAAAATTCCTATTATAAAATCAGGCATCGACTGATTGAGCTGAGGGTGCCAGGTACCACATTAAGGTTGCTCAAGTAGCCAAGAACTTCTTTTGCCCAGACTCACCCAAATTAAACAAGAATCTTTCTTCCAATTTTATTTCATAAGAATCTATCTCTGTATTGAAATGTTTAAACATAACTAAATGTTGAGTCAAAAAAAGACAGAAAAGACTGAGCCTAAGGGGGTATAAATTCTGAATCAATTAGGTTGTTTTTGTTTTCTCTATTACTTAATTGTTAACAATCCTAATGCTTTTCTTCTTTTATTTCTATGCTCCACTTATTTTTTAAGGATGGGAGAGGTGGAAGAAGCATTGGAAAGAAGGAAGAAAGGAAGGAAAGGAGGTAAGGAGGGAGGGAGGGAGGAAGGAAAAAAGGAAGGAAGAGGCAACCTCCATTTATTTATTTATTTATTTATTTATTTATTTATTTATTTATTTATTTATTTATTTAGGTTGCAAACCTGTGTCCTTGGATTTTACATGGTCCACACAAACCATCTCACTGACGTGAGCCACAAGGATGCACCCCACATGCTTCACTTCAAAGAGGAGATGATTGGGTACACTCTGGTGGCCTAGTGGTCTAGTACACCTGAGAGCACTCCCATATACATCCCAAGGTACTGGGTTCAAGGCCCAGGAGCAGGGAGGGGGCACAACCAATGTGAACCACTAAATAAAAATAAAGTGCTTCTTCCTCCTCTCTCTCTCTAACTGTACCTTTCCTTTTTTCTAAAAAAAAGGAAATGCTCACTAACTTCTATGCAAAAGTCTTTCCTTAATACAAGATAAGTTCATTCAACTGATTCAATCATATTTGCTTTAATTATTTTCCTTCCCGACCTTCTCTTTAATATGCCTTTATTACAATTATAATTTTAATGCTGTTTTCCTTCTCCTATATTTTAATTTTATTGAAGAAACATTGCATCATAACATTATATAGGTTTAAGGTGCGCATCCTATTAAATCTATATCTGTACATGGTAGATAAGTTCACCACTATTTCCATTTTTCCTTCATTATATGTTTAATCCCTTTTGCCCAGTTTGCTCATTCATCCTCCCTCTTCTCTTCCTGCACACACCGATTTGCTTTCAATGACTAAAAGTCTATTATTGTTTGATTTAGTTCATTTGTTTACCACATATGAGTGATATCATACAATATCTGTCTTTCTCTTTCTGGTCAATCTCACTCACCATAATTCCTTCTAGGTCCATTCATGTTGCTGCAAATGGCGGGATTTCATCTTTTTTGATAGCTAAGTAGTATTCTGTTGTGTATATATAACACATCTTCGTTCACTCATCTGTCAATGGACACTTAGGTTGTTTTCAACTCTTGGCTATTGTAAACAATGCTGCAATGAACATGAGAGTGCATATGTCTCTGGAATTAGATATGATTTTTGTGTTTCCTTTTGTTGATGCATCACATGTATTGACTTGCATATGTTGAACCATCCTTGCATCCTGGGAATAAATTCCACTTAGTCATGGTGTATGACTCTTTTAATGAATTGTTGAATTCGGTTTGCCAGTATTTGGTAGAGGATTTTTGCACAAATATTTATCGAAGATATGAGTCTATAATTTTCATTTTTGGTGATGTCTTTGGTTTTGGAATCAGAATAATGTAGGCATTGCAAAAAGTGTTTGAAAGTTTGCCTTCTTCAATTTTTTAGAGAAGTTTAAGAAGATTTAACATTTAGAAGAATTCACTAAGTGAAAACAGGACTTTTGTTTTGGGGGATATTTTTGATTACTGTTTCAATTTCCTTGCTTGTGATAAATCTGTTCTGAATTTCTATTTACTCTTAATTTAGACTTGGAAAGTTATGTCTCCAAGAACTTGTCCATTGCTTCTAGGCTATCCAATTTTTCGCCATAAAGGTGTTCATAATATTTTTTTATGATCCTCTGTCTTTCTGTATCAGTTGTAATTATTCCTCTTTCATTTTTTATTTTATTTGTGTTTTCTCTCTCCTCTACTTTATTAGCCTGGCTAGGGGTTTATCTGTTTTGTTTGCCCTTTCAAAAAACCAAAACTTGGTTTGATTGATTTTTTGAATAGTCTCTTTGATGTCTATTTCATTGATCTCTACTCTATGTTTTATTATTTTCTTTCTTCAACTAGATTTTAGTTTCATTTTTTTCTTCTTTTTCTAGTTCCTCAGGTGAAAATTTATGGATTTTTTTTTTAAAGAAAAAGTGTAGCCAGGAATGAAGGCAAGCAGGCAGGCAGGAAGAGAGTAGAGGAAAAAGCAGTCTATTTTATTTCCATTTAGTTGTTCACAGTGGTTGTTTCCCCTCTGGACCTGGGACTTTAATGGCAGAGATATTAGGCCTGCACTCCTTCAAAGGTGATTGACCTAACCACTACTCTATCAGGGTGTGCCAAAAGTTTAGTTTTTTTATGCTTCATTATTCTTGTTTACAGGTGTAGGATTGTGTCATTACAAATTTACCTCTTAGGATTGTTTTTGTTGCATCCCACAGATTGTTGTAAGTTGTGTCTTCATTTTCATTTGACTCCAGCTATTTTTTAAATTTCACCTTTGATTTTTTCATTGACCTGCTATTTGTTCAACAGCATGTTGTTTATTCCTCACTCCTTTGCAGTTTTCATCTCTTTCCTCTTTTGGTTGATCTCTAATTTGATGTTATTGTGATCTGAAAAGATGCTAGATAAGATGTGAATCTTTGCAAATTTATGGAGATTTGATTTGTATCCC